>VZTG01003862.1:692278-785475 GCA_013397845.1 Melanocharis versteri
GGGGTGGGGGGTGAAAGGGGCGTGCAGGAAGGATGGGGGATGAGCTACGGGAGTCCAACCCGAGGTACCAGGGGTGGGTGAGCACAAGGGGGGGGGCGGAGGGACGAGTGCAGGTGACCCCTCCACTCAAACCCCACACTCACCTCCCGAATCCACCCTGGCAGTCAGGGGAGGGGGGCACCCGTCCCTGTGCCCCTGCCGAGCCAGCAATGCTGGGAGAGAGCAAGTGGCAGAGGAGACACCTCTCTGGGCTGCACCCTCTGCTAATGCACCCGCTGCCCCAGTTATTGCACCCTCGAGCCAATGCATCCCCCTTATTGCACGCCCACTATTACTGCACCCCAAATTTACTGCACCTCTCCAGGTAAGTGCACACCCACTCCAAATTATTACACATCCCCCGGTTATCGCACTCCCTCCAGTTACCGCACATCCCCCGCAGCCCCTGTGTCCCCGCGCCTGGGGGAAGCAGAGGCACCACTCACCATAGAGAGTCCAGGTCCCACTCCTGAAGGAGAGCTAAGTCGAAGCTGTCCATGGTGAGCGATGTCAGCGCCACCGCGCTGCAACCACACGGCGTCCGGGGCGCATCGCAACTGCACCGCGGGCAGGGCGAGGGCGCGGAGCACCCCCGGCGCCGCCGCCGGCCCCTCTCCGCACACGCGCGGGAGGGGACGGACCCCCGCGGCCGCCTTCCTCCCGCTTCCCCCGAGGAAAAAAGCGAGCACCCTGCCCCCGAAAGAAAGCACACGGTGCCGCGGCTCGTGTGGGAGCGGCGCGGCGCGGCTGGGCTCGGCTGGGCTCGGCTCGGCCGCCGCCGCCGCCGCGCTCCGCTCCCNCCTCTTCTCTTTCCTCCTCCTCCTCCTTCTGGCCAGGTACCCTGGGGAGGGCCACAGCACCCCGGCTCACCAGCACCTCACGCGTGGGTAAGCACCACGATGTTTGGCGGAGAAACGCTGGGGAGAAATTGTGACATTTATTGTGGGACGGGGCCGTGGCCCTGGTTCTCTGTGCTGGAGCCTGCAGCCCGGGGTGCTCCCAGGGGCTCTCTCCACAGTCCGGGGCTGGGGTGGGTTAAGGCCTTTTTGCACCAATTCCTCCTTAGATGTGTAATAAACTGCACCTGTGCCAGTCTCCATGTGCATACAGGTCGACCTAGACCTGCACAGCCAATTAAAGGTCTCTGGATTGCACGAAGCCTTTAAAAATGAGAGATCTCCGGTTAAAAATAAAAGTACCAATCATCAGCACTTGCCACCCAAAGCGAGTAAGACGCCTTGCACTGTTCATCCAGCCTGTGTGAGGCATCGGCTGTGATATCTGGCTGGCCAGGGGAGGCAGGCGCTTCTGATTTGTAGTTGCTGAATCACATTAAGAGAGGTTAACACACATTAAACACTTTACAGAATACTGGGCTTTTCAGCTAAGCAGTGAGTAGCTGCCAGAGAAGTGCCATGTCATCACAGACAGGGAGAAGAAATGTGCAAAATCCGTGATGGAAAAGAGGGGGCTATTCATGCAACAGCGCCAACGCGATTATCTGCAGAGCGATCCCACACTGGGAGATCCCTGCTCCTGGAGACCAAGCCAACCCAGCTGGCAGCTGGCTAGGGCACCCTGACGTGCATGACACCCTGGCAGCCCAGAGCGGTGCTCAGGCTCCAGTATTTATGCAGGCTTCTCGTCAGGTTTTGTGACTATATGCTATTCGTTCCTGAGTTAACTTGATTTAATTTAGGGTTGATAACCCTGCATAGGCTGCAGCGCAGCTTTGGCTGCAGCGTAGGCACACTCCAAGGGAAGGGTTTGAAAACCCGTTACAGTTTGCACGCTACTTTCGGCCAGTCATCTGAAAGTCCCAAGCCACTCCACAGCTGCTTCTGTTCCCTTGCACAGCCAAGGTGGTGCTGCCTCCTACTGCCAGAAGTCCCCCGACCCTCTGGATGTGGCACATCTTCAGCCTGGAGCAACACACGGGAGCCGGCTCCCGTAACGTCTGTCTCCTCACCTTCCCCAGCGCGATGGAGAAGGATGTGTCCCGGCTGGGAAGGCTTGTGGCACCCCCTGCCTAACCAAAGCAAACGAAGATGAAAATGAAAAACTCAGGCCGGCTCAGGTGCCAGGCTCGGACACACAAACCCACCTGAAAACAGGTTTTCTGTCAGCTGGAGTAAAGCTTACCAAAACAAAATGTTGAGCCTGGAGAGCAGGTAACATTCTCAACAAATATAGTACTTATGTGTGAAGGAGTGGAGGGCAGCATATTTACACTGACCTTTTCAAGCCACAGCCTGTGCTGCCTCAGTCATCTTATTTTAAGGGAGGTTGTGCAACCCCCGTTGCAGTGTGGCCCCGACTCTTTCCTGGAGACCCAGCTTAAGCAGTGATTTGCAGAAGTGCTTAAATCACCCCTGAAATGGTACATAGAGCAGGGCAGGCTTAGGCTGCCTTTATGGACTAAATCACTAGAAGTGGGACCCCCTTTACATCAGCACTGGAATTGACCCCAGGTCATTCTGTAAAGAGCAAGGAGGACTGCAATGCTCACAAGTGGTAGCTCAAGTGTGGAAATTTGGAAGCAAAATTCCGTGGGCTAAATTCATCATCCAAACTGAGATCAATAGAAAATGTAAACAAACAGCACGAACAGCACTGAGTGAATTAAATTTCAAAGAGTAATACATAATGATAGACAGTATGTTTTATGTTTTTAATATGTTTTAACACAAAAAATTATTATTTTTCTTTTACATTTCTTGCATGTGTATCATTATCGTGGTGTTCTTTTCTTTCCCATCATGGCCATGATTCTCCTCTCATGCAGAGCAGAGAACATCAAGACTAATTGCATTGAAATTAATGTCGATTCAAAATCCCAACTGCTTTGGTTATCTGCCAGGTGCTCGATGTTTCCCATTTTTTCCTCTGACCCTGGTAGCATTTTTGAAACTCCTCGTATGTTAGACCTCACCTACAGGTTAACCTTGCACCCCTAATTTTGCCTCCTCTGTGATGTGTCTGGCTGGGCTCCTCTGCTGACTCCTCGGCATAACACTGTGGTTGGTCCCTGTGGCCGGAGCATCCTCTGTGCTCCATGTCTTATTCATTCAAATCCTTCCCTCTTGCCAGCCACTGAACAGTAACCTCACCTGCTGCTTTCTTACTTAGAAGTGTCCCATCCACCTCCAGTGGGTTCCATGATCGAAACCGTGACATACAGTAAATTGACACAGACTGTTTAAAAAGACTTCAGGACGGTGACTGAAGAAAGTCCTTCCCCACTGCCTGTTGCAACCCACAGCTTTCCCGCAGCCACCAGCAATCCCCTGTCATCCCTTGCTGTGTGACTTGTCAACATATTCTCAACTCCTGTAGGGAATGAAACCTGCCTTTTTATGAAAGCATGGCATTATATAAATAAAAATATGCCGTGTGCTATCTAATCCTGCTCATTGTACATATATTTTTAATGATTCATGTAGACATTACTTGCCCCTTCATTGTGTTCTTTCCTCTATTAACAACTCTTCATTAAGAATAAGCAAGCAACTGTGCCCAGTCAAGCAGACTTTGTAAGAAGAGCCAAAGGCCTAGGAACAATATGTAATTCAAATCCCTTACATAAAGATTGCCTGTAACAGGAAAGCTGAACATCATCTTAAAAGTTGACATTTCCCTCTTCTCAGACTCTCTGTCTTAAGCGTGGCATAGCAACTGCCTGAGGAAGAGTAAAGATAATTTTAATGTAACATAAAATAAGGGGGAGGTGAGAAATACTACATTCTTAGTCAACATCCTCTACGCAAAATACCACCATAGTATCTCTTTGGTATGACCTACCTTTAAAACATGTACCCAGCAAGAAATTAATTCCATGTGAATTCATAAGACCTTAGCTGAATGCTTTCGAAGAACAGAAGAGAGAAATTCTGGAGGTGGCCAGTGTAGGAAATGCCTTAGCATTAGAACAGTGTGGCTCAAGAACAAGAATTTCTACATCTTTCCCCACTTGTGACACACCAATGCAGAGCAGTGGGACCCAGGCAGAACCTGTTTTTTGCCTGTGAATTTCAGTGGTTGCTGGGGGCAGCCTCACAGCTGTGTATGTGCAGTGTGGTCCAGCATTACACAGTGCATATCACATCTCGCAGTTTCAGGGACAGAGTTGGGGCTGTTACACCTCACCACATTACTTCAGTAAATCCATGCTTGCTCTTGCCCCAATAGCTTAATCCATCAGCAATTCCTTCAGAGGGCAGGCTGCTGCATTGCTTGGCAGGGAGGGTCGCCAAGCACAGTCACGTGTTTCTTGGTGTGTGATGCACTTCTACCTCTCCTTGCAAGGCAGTACTCCCAGGGCAGCTCTGGTAACTGCTCTGAGCCCTCGGATAGGCTGTGACAGGAGATATGTGGTTCCTCGGTGAGTGTTTGCATAATGCCTGGACACAAGTCTCCTCCATGAGATGAAAAGCCAAGAAGCATTATTTAGTCTTGCTTTAGCATCTCATCACCATTCGGAGTAGTACCTACTTCTGTGGGCACCAGCTCCACAGGGGCAAGGGATCCTGAATTAGAGCTAGTTTTGCAGAATCAGCCCCTCAGTGCTTTAGGATGTGTTTTGTTTTACCAGGGGTCTCAAAAGTAGTCTAATGAGTATACTTTATAATAGGTTTGCTATTTAAATTCGAATACAGTGTTCCACTGCAGATACTTATACGCTTAAGTGTCAAAAGTTTTCAGTGTAGTGGCTTTTCATAACCTCATAGTTTACAGCAAAGGCAAACCCACTGGATTGTCTAATCTAGCCACTGTATATCACAGCCTACCCAGTGTCACTATTCTTCCCATATTGAGCTCAGTAACTTGCCATTTGAGCAGTTGCACAGTCCATAGTTTAGTACTCTTAATAAAATGTACATTTGTAAACAATTTTTGTCTCTAAATAACTTTACTTTCTCCCTGTATCTATGTGTCTTTAACCAGATAATGTTTCATTAAATCAGTGCTAAGTTCCAGCACAATGGCTGGTGTTGCTCCAGCAGAGAGGAAAATTAGCTCTGAATTGTGTTTCCCTATTTATTTAAACTGGCAATCTTCTTTGAAATTCCTTAGAATGAAAGTTGTGTTTATGTCTGATCGCTAACATACGCCTAACCTTAACTCTGACTCAGCAGGTGTAAGTGCTCCTTGATTTTATGCTCTTACACACCCCTTTATTGCAGTATTGTATGTTGTATTCATTAGGTGGCTCTTCTCTAGTCACTACAAAAGATGCCAAAAATATTGTGAATGATTTCTCTCCCGTAAATATCATCACAGTCTATTTATACACTGTAGCTTCTGAGATTTGATAAGACCAGAGTGTAATATGGCATGGATACAGATGCTGTCAAAGTTAAGTTAACACAACATATTTCATCACTCTCCCACTTAACATGCATAATACACAAATGGTTGCAAGCTATCACTCTTTTAAAGAAGGAAAATATATGGATTTAATTTTTAATGATTGAACTTGGTAATTAATCCAAATTATTAGTTAACAATAGCTAAAACACAGAACTATAATGGATTCTCTGGATAATGAAAATATTTATTATTTTAATAAGGTGCATGGCTGGAAGTCTAAGTCAAGTCTTAGTCTACTGGCCACATATTGCTCTTGATTCACACATAATACCCCCATGGAGGTAGGTGGATGGCTGTGTCCCCAAACAAAGAAATATAAATTGCTGTTTCCAAGTATTGATGACAACATCTATCATGTCAGCTGTGGAATTGATCCATCTTAAATTATAAACCGGGGCTGAAGGAATTACGCCAATTAGAGAGTCACAGGTTTTGTTTTTTCCTCTTGTTTTTCTCTTTCCTATAGTTTTTTACCCACACAAGAGGTTTGGAGACCTATTTATATTATCAAAGTCTTTTTGTCACCTGAGCCCCAAAGAAAGATTTAAAAAGAAAATGTAATTGCTGAACAGAAGTGCTGTGAGGGCTGTTTCAGGCTCAGGGGAGGGGAAGGTCATGTTTTTAACCTGGAAACAAAAGGACTGAACCCAATGCTATGAGTGGGCTTTCCCTGGGGTCCAGGTCGAACAAAGCCCTTTTGCTGGATGGTGGCTTTTCGGCGATGGGGAGGGCACGACCTGCTGGCAATGAGCACGGCAGGTACACGCAACCCTCCAAAGCAGAGCCCATCCAGGGGTCTGCAGGTTGGGGTCAGGCACAGGGGGCGTGGGGGCAGCAAAGAGGGTGTCCCCAATGACAGCTCGCAATTACACATGCCAGCCAGTCACCCCCCAACAGATGTCAGGCCATCTCACAAAGTGGCCAAAGGATCAGTGGATGGACACTCAAGCTGGTCACTGCTGCTGGCAGCACACAATGCCTCTTGGACCCGAAAGGGAAAGGTTATTAACCTATCCCTCATCTTTCCTCCAAAGATTTCTGAATTCGTGAGTGGTGTCAGATTCTGTTAAGCGATTACTGCCTATTTCCTTTTGTCTTACATTCGTGCCTTGTAAACGGCTTTAATAAATGCCATAATTACAATTCTCAGTGACTGCACCAGTTTAAGGTTGCATCTTTTTAGAGTATTTCTTGGAGCAGTGGCTCCCTGAAGAAAACCTCCGCGTGACCGAGGCTGCTGCCTGGCAGCCTTCGTTGAACAGAGACAAGCTGGAGACAAAGGCAGTGGTGCACAGCACAATCTCTGCCTGCCTCCACACTGTGCCAGAGGCTGTGCTTGTTCCACTGCCTGCACCTCGCAGCCAAGCCCAGAGCAGTGCCAGTGCTGAGAAATCTGAGAAAGATTACAGTGGCATAAAAAAAATATATATATACACGTGTATATATATATACAAACACATATATTTGGGATAATTGCATTTGCAAAGCAAAACGATGAGGAGGAAGGTGATCCTTGCTGAACAGTCACAGAGACTCGTGTGTTCTTTCTGGGGATCTCTGGTGCTGCTGTGAGCTGGGGCTATGTACCAGCAGCCAGGACCTGCTGTGGAGCATGAGTTGGGAATGGAGCTACAGCCAACGTGACATTCCTGTGCTGGCTAGTTGTGGTCCCCAGGTCATCTTCTCTGGCATCTGAAACAGACTGTCCCTTTTTGCTGTCCTAGACAGGTCACCTGAACTGGGCTTGGAGGCTGCTACCTACTCTTCTCCAAAGCTAAGCCAAGATGCTCAGCTTGGGGGGCAGGTCTTTTCCTTCCTGCTCCTTGCCTTTCACGGCAAAGGTTTATTAGAGTCAAGGAAATAATCCAGCATCATCACCTGGCAGGTGTGGATGTGGACTTCCCAGGAAGGTTACTCTTAGAAAGGGACATGCGATGGTGAGGAACGAGACATGACACTGGTAATGATCTGCCTCGGTGACAAGGTGACTATTCAGAAATAGCAGGCACACAAAAGAAAACCCCACAGTTTAAGGTGGGATCCTTTCATCACTGGTAACATCTCAGGAGGTGACAAAGGACTTGCCAAGGGTGCAAGTCAACCTATCACTGCCATGTGGAAATGTGCTCTGCTTTCCTCTAGCAGCCGGAGGTGATGGTCAGCTCCTGGGCTTGCAAGACTCCTGTTTGGATCCGGGGTGGCCCATCCAACCTTCCCTCACTAATTAGATACTTGATGAATCCTGTGATCAGCAAAGCCCCACCAAATGTCTCCCAGCTGAAGCCCTTGTTTCTGGGCTACCAGGAGCACCATGCAGGGGAATGTTTTGTTTTATGAGGGGAAAAAGAGGACCTTTTGGAAAGGTAGTAAAGTGTTTAAAGCATTATTTCTGGATGTCTTTGTGGGTTTTTAATGTACAAAAGGTTGTGTATCAAAGTTAAAGGTCATGGACCTTAGAGAAATTAAAAGGATTCTTTGAAAAGAGGTTAAATATATTTAAAATTTATGAGTGTGCACCCATGCAAATTGGAAAAGGAAATTAAACTATATCTGCAGAAAAGGAAAAATAAATCTACTTACGTATGATGTAATTTAGAAAATCAACTCTAGCTCTGAATGATGTCTGGACGAAGGGATAAGGTAATGCTGAGGACGGCTTTATATTTGGGCTTAAAAAGCCACATGGGGCCACAGGGAATAAGGGTTTGCAATATACATGTATACTCATTATGAAGAGTTTCCATGGAATGAAAACTGTATCTAGCTGACTTTCAGCTAAGAGAGAAAGATAAAAAACCAGAGAGAGCAAGTACAGTTTTTTCAACCTCATCAGTGTTTTCTGCACCACTACATCTCTGCTCCAAACAACTGATTTGAAAACCTACACACCAATATTTTTTCCTACGTCTGGTTAGTATTTGTGGATCTCTATTTCCTATGCTGTGCAAAATAAACTTCTAGTCAAAATAACTGGGCTGAGAACAAAGGAGGAAATGATGAGAGACTTAAAGCAGAAGGAAACAATTTGTGTGGGTATTTCAGGGAGACACTTACAGAAAACAACAAGAGTAATTCACAATATTTTCCTTTAAACTAAAGGCAGAAGCTGTCTGTGTTTCAAGCCTGGCATGGCACAGTGTGCTACAATCTGTCTGCCACATTAAAAGAGCCGGTGATCTCAGCTCAATTTCTCGTGAGGAGGCACTCGCCGAGCAGTGCCGAACAATTGGGTCCCTGGGTAATAATTTTATTGGCAAGGCCAAGAAGGGAACGGCCGTGGAATTAATATTGCTGCACTGTGCTGTTCCAATTCTGAGGGCGAGAGAGGACTTTGCTTTATAATGCTGACACCGCAAATCCCTTAATGAGCACTAAATTCACTTAACAAAATTCTAACCCCCTCAGATTTCTGATGTAGCTTAGCATGTTGGCTTTACCTTGGAGTTTTCTGTGTTTCGCTGGTCTATGCCATCAACCTGAGCATCCATAAAGCCTACATTCCTTTTTTATTCACTCTACCTGTTTATTCCTTAGTATATTTACGCTTTTATTAAGAGCTTCCACTTGGTTAAGACTTGTTCAAGTATAAGCTCAACAGGAAGCATTTTCCTTTATACTGTAATAACTCTATATTGTTGCCTAGAGGGTGACAGAAAGTAACATAAGATTCATAAAAATATAACTGTCTGAGCCAAGTAGATAGAATTATGGTAAGCATTAACCAAAGTGTATTTCTCTGTCCTATAGGGTGAAATCAGAACATCTTAATGTTTTCTTTCTTGGGTCACATAATTCTGCAAAAGTACACCAAGAGAAATGCCAGACTGCTTCTGCTTGATTGTTACATTCTGTACCAGCCTTTCAAACAGGTTTGCAAATAAAATTACTTTATTTCATTATGTGTCATTTTACATTTTGCCCATGCATCACCCCACTGAGACCATTTGGTTTAAGACACTTTTTCGTAAGCTATAAGCAACTGGAATTTTTAACTCATTTAAACTGTATTCAGGATGCTTCTAGTATCCCCTTTTCAAGTTTAACCATTAAATGAGTACAGCCTTAGAAAAAGAAAAATGCATGTCTTATCTTTATTAATTTTTTTATCCAAGTAATAGCAAAAAATTCCAAACCTCCAAAAGGCACACTGCTGGAGAAATTTTAACCCTATTGGTACCAGCATGATGGTTTCTGCACACAACTTTGTTGGTTTGTTTTCTTTAAATTGGATGAGGGAATTGTAGGCATGCTAACTTTCCCTTCCAAGCTGGGGGGGTGAAATAGCCCATACATCTCTCAGTCTCCTACAGTGAGGAAGTGGCTGAGCTGCGTCCTCCAGATCACCATGCTCCCACCTCCTGAAAGAGGGGGTCAGCATTTTGGAACTGAAATCCAGTAAAGCCATATGTTCTGTGTCAGCAGCTAGACCAGCTCCATTAGCATCAGCAATAAGCTTTTCGATAATGTCTTACCGTGCTGCAGAAGAGCTACCCGTGTAGAGCAGCTGTCTCCTGCAAAGAGGAAGCAAAATTATAGTAGCAGCAGGATAAACACCGCAGGCAAAGTCATGAAGGTGATATTTGTTAGCAGTTGCAGGTTGAGAAAGAAACCTGGCACCTGAGTGACTGAAGGAATAAAGGATGAGATGGTCTATTATAGTATTTTCATTATTTCATTTCAATATTTAGTCAAATTAGCAAGTCCTAAATAAGATGGAACCAGGTAGAGTTGTGTTGAGGAGACAGGTCGGAATTGGAAAGTCTAGGTCATTTTTCACATTTCTAGGTTTGACAGTTCTGATGTTTTCCTTGTTCTGGTTGCCTGGTAATAATTTAATACTTTTATTTCTATATTTACCTTATTTCTTAAAAAGCCAAGAGGTGGAGGTATGTTGACAGACTGGAAAAGGAAGCTATTATTAATTAAAATTATTTTAAGTCTAAGATTAAAATAGTGCTCCTGCATATAAATTTGCTTCAATGAGCTGGACCTGCTCTAATGTTAAATCACTGCAGAAATTAGGAAATGTATCAAACACAGTAACTGGGGGCTAGATGGTGCCACTGTTCGATGCTGCAGAGTCTGTTTTCCCTATATCCTTCCTATGTCCACATGCAGCTTAGATGCCACTAGGTAAGTGTGCATTTCTGGTATAAATTAACTTCTTTCTCTTAAAAGGGATGAGTCCAAAGTCCATGAAAATGGCTGAAAATTTCTGAACTAGCTTGAGTGCAAGTTGGACCAGGGCCAGAAAGAAACAGAGCATGGAAATCTGGGAGGCAGCAGTTGTCTCTGTTGTTTGCTGGTAGAGCTGGAAGGGAAATCTTGTAAAGTATCGTGCAGCTTGCTCTTCGTTACATTTAACTAAAACACGCATTCACTATCAGAGAACCTCTGAATCTAGTTTCATCTGAAAAATCAAGCAAAGAGTAAAAAAGCTACGATGGAAGACAGCAAGACATTAATGAAATTTTGCTAATTTATATCATTACCCTGTAATCAGCGTGAGTGGTGGCAGTCTTGTATTCCCAAATATTCAAATTAAATTGTAATACTGACCACAATCAACCCAGCTTAAGAAAAGCCATGCTCTTCCATCTGCTTGGTGACCTGCAGTAGGAAGAAGCATGGCAGTCTCTGCTACAGCAAGCAGAGCCCCTTGCACCGAGTGCAACAGCCAAGGAGGGAGGTTCCCATTGGGGCTTTATATATATATATATATATATATTTATAATGTCCCCCTGCAGCAGCAGTCCAAAACACACATTCCTCTCCAGAGCCAGAGTGGGGAGCTATGCCTGGCCCATGCTGTGCTGAGACAGATGTCAGCAAGAGGGACCATTATGGCTAATCCTGGGGCCAGGATCTGCTGATTTACAGCAATGTCTACCATGACTTACGTCAGCTGCTCAGGATCACCCGGCTCTTTGGAGGAAATGGTCTATGACTTCTCCATCCTGTCCTCTTGCTTATAATAAAACAGTCTGCACTGAAGCGAGGTGACTTCTCTTTCCTCTGCTGTAAATGAGGTGGAGCTTCTCTGTGGGAGGGGAAATTGGAGGGTGGGAGGCAATCTGAACAGTAGGATCCTGGATCTTACTTCTGCACACCCAGCAGTTCAGATACAGAAATCCAGAGGCAATGTGCAGTCTGCCAGACTTGGTAGAGTAGGGCTGCAGAGACCTGAGGCTCACAGGGCTTCTGCAGTGTCAGCTTCTCAAAGAGCAAATGGAGAAGAGAAAGCTATCCTTGCTCCTGGTGTGACACCCCTCATGACTGTCTTTTTCAGCAGAAGTGATCTGCATTCCCACATGGTCTGCAGGGCAAGCTATAAAATAAGCCAGAAAAAGTCCAAACGAGATGGCAGAGCAGCAGAAAACACTGACAAATGTATTGTAGCAGAGCTGTCAGCAAGAAGTTCACCTGCTGTTGCAGGACTGCCTTTTTCTCCAGCACCACACACAAAAGCCCAGGAAAGATTAAAAAAACAGGAAAAACATTACATCCTAACAATGCTGGTAAGATGAATGAGTTAATATTGAGTAGCACAGGAGCTGACTCTTAGTTCATGCAGGAGGACACTTGAAGTAGTTCAACTGAGTTACACCAGAATATTCCTGCACTTCTTGTACAGACAAGAGCTGATGAAGACCTCATAGGAATGTGCATAGACATTGCAGATACATAGATCTATTTTTATATATTATCTTGGTGTGCTGACTAGAGGGGCAGCCTGTTCTGCCCTGGGTCTTTCTGTTCAGCTACCTGTAGGGCAGGCACAGCAGTCCATGATGGAGAGGTGTGAGATAGATAGCAGCGTAATCTTTACATTTGTGACCACAAAGTCATGATGCAAGGCAAGGACCAAAGACTTTGCTGCTCCCCTCCTTCCTTTCTGTGGAGGACAGCTAGGACAAGGGACTTGATGGGATCTGTAACAGCCCTGGGGACTGGCTATCATTTTGTAAGCAGAGAATTATATCCTCCAAACTGTTTATTTGTATGACTGCAGAGGAAAAAGAGGATTTGCCCCAAATGCCTTCTTATTTATGTTCTCTTCTAACTGTTTTATTATGCCTAATTTGTCATCCTTAGAGGATGCCTCTTATCATGTGCAAATTCTTTTTAAATTATTATACTGACACCGAAATAATAGATGCCTGATTTACATTGTAATCTTCGGTAAGAGGGATGTTTGTGTTTTTGAAAGTGTTATGATTTTAGTTGCTTCTCAGTGGGGTTTTTTTGGCTCATGTTATTATATTGCAACATACAGAAATGAAGAGGAGTTCAGCATTCATTAGAGATACCTCACGATGAGATCCCAAAATTGTAGTCCCCAAATCCTAGTCCCTGCCTAGGACACTGCAGTCATCAGTACAGACAGCAAACCATTAAAAAGCTCTTAAGTAAATAATGACTGCAATGATGATATAGTGGGGAAAGGAGTAAAATTTCAATTCACTAGGGTTAATAGTGATAGGCTCTATTTTCTAAACAAAGATTACTACCCATTCTCTGGAGCACACATACACTTAATACTCAACTGCAACATTAAAGCTGAGATAAGGAGGTAGATAATACCCACAGCAGGAAGCTCTGTACAATGCAGCATTTACAGACAAGCTCCCACCGTACTGTTTAAACCCTGGGCTTTGGCACTGTGGTGTTCAAGCCAAGAAAGCAAATCAGGCCACCTGCACCACCTAAGTGAACCTCAGCCCACTTTGCACTGCAGAGCTCTGGCTCTGAGGAAGTTCTCACCTCTCTGGGAACAAACCCAGCTAATGGCTGCTCAGAAAAGCACCTCTTTTTTTTTTGTTTTGTTTTAGCTCTTGAAGACCTTGATGTGTAGCAGCTTTTATCTCACAGCAACATTTAAAATATGTCTTTTGCGGGTGAGGTTGCCTATGTGAATTTGCAAAGGAAGGTTATCAATGCCCTACCCAATTCCATGTGCTGCCAAGATCAGTATTGGGAGGGAGGACCTGTATTCTTCTTTATGATATTCAATGTCATTCTGTGTGCTGAGCCATTTTTTCACCTTAGTGAAGGAGAAATTTACTCGGGGAAATTTAACTCATTTAGAAACACCTTCTTTTTTACCGCAGGATCTACACTTTTCCTGGCAGAAAATGCATTCTCTTCCTACAAACGAAAACAACAATACTGAAGAGCAAGGGCCAGAACTGAGCCGAAGAATAATTGGAGATCAAAATAAAGGGCAAATAGTAAAGTTTCATTAATACTCCTCCCACTATCCACTGACCCTGCTGTGCTTCTCCTTCTGCATGAGAGAACAGTATGGGATGTCAAGGACAGGAATCCCATCTCTTTTTCTCCAACAGGAGATGCATTAAATTAAAAAAAAAACCAGCAGCAGTTTCATTTTCACTAAAAAAAAAAAATCTCTTTTTATCTTTCATAGTTACTTAATGTCCCTCCTTTATAGGCCAGCCTTCACAATAATGGCACAAATGATTTTACTGGCTATCTGACTGTCATTCTCTTTAACACAGTCTGTGGTTTGCTAGTTGATGATAGCTTAAGCGGAATTTAATTGGTAACATATTGTCAGTTGAATTAGAGGCCATATGATACAGATTTAAACCTTGGTAATTTTTGCATAAAGAACAATCTGTCAACAAATCACAGCAAGAAAAACAGCCATAAATCAGTTTGTCAGGTTTATTAGCAAATGCAGAAGTTTTGGTGCCTGGTTCGACTCTTTCCTAGCAGACAGAAGATGTTTCTCTAAATGCAGGTTACTCTGCAGGTGTGCAGATTTTATGCTTCCCTTGCACAGGGATGTACATAAACATATACAGGGGCATCTGCAATTGCAGAGCACTGCAGATAATGACCTAGACGGCTCCTCCAGCCCTGTCTTCCTAAATAGATCAGACCACAGCACCACACGTAGATGCATTGTACAGTCACATCCACCTTTATTTAACTATATACGCTGAGGCTACGTTCAGAGGAGGACGTTGCACTTTCCCTGTGCCTCTGTGCTTCTGCTGACTTATTTTACATTATTATGCTTCTCGCGATAGATTCCTCCACTTTTTTTCCTCCAAAGATTCATGATAAAACTTTGCTAGCTCGAGGCTGGGACATTGACACTGTCCTTTTTTTCTGGAGTCATGCAATTCTGAAGTCATTTTTCCAAATATGATGATATTCATCCCCATAGAGCATTCCCCTAGCATGGGTTGTATCACATGTAGTGGAGGTGGCTCCGTGGCACAGTGCAGAGTTAGCTTTATCTTGCAAACAAGATGAGGTGCAGAGAAGGATGGGTTTGTCCATAAGGCCTCGAGGAGAGAGAGTGTCTCCCCCACCATCCTCTGGATGATGTTTCTGGAGGTTGCAGAAACACAGCAAGGGGCCAGATCTCCCAGGAGGCCCTTCTCAGGGGTGTAAGAAAGGGGGCCTGTAAATTGCCTAGCAGATTCCCCTTTTTTTTGGGTTGATACCCCCTATCAGGTGTACATGTACACCCCATCCCTCTCCCCCCCGTACATCTACTGACAGCAGACATCCTCTGGCACTAACCGACATCTGCTAAGCAGAAGCTGTCCTCTACCGTACAGGTGCATGGGGTTCTCCCTCTTGGTTTGTGTCTAACAGGATTAATTTGTCTTAATCATCAAGAATTTGCAAAGTAAGAGAAGGCAAGGCACCAATTGAACAGATATCCAGTGGGCATCATTATGAAAAAGATGGGAAATCACAAAAAAGTGCCCCATTAATATTTTATCTAAAAGGTTGCCTAATGTATTGCGATTACCCTTGGGTGACAGAGACTGACAGAGCATGTCTATCACTCACAATAAAGCTTGCAGGATGGTCTGCAGCATCCTTCACGAGCGTGATATAAGGTGCCATAGTGGTTACAGCAGCATAATGTTCCTGTGCAGTAACAAATATACTGTGCACAGACATGCACATAATTAAAACGACGCTCGCTGGCTTGCTAGCACCGTTTGCCAAAGAATAAGTTGCATGCAAGTGGATTTGCATACAAATGAGATACTGTCAGAACAATAATGGGACTTTGATAAGACCACATACTCATGTCATTAAGTCACTTCAGTAGCTAAGGAATATTTAGTTGGCATTAAACGAGGATAAAAGTTGATCACTTCCCCTTCCCCCCAAATTAAAACAAAAGCCAACAAGGTACATCCAGTTAAAAATACCAAGACATTTTTAAATTGAAAAGATTCTGCTGTTAGTGCCATCTTTTAAAAGTTTTGTGATGTACAGTGGAGTGAAAATTGTAATTTTAATACAGAAATGAAACCTTTTTATTGTTAAAAGCTATTGTCACTGAGACTCCATGTCAGCTGCCTGCTTGGTAAGTGCAGCTGTAGTATGGGGTGGGATTTTTTAAAATAAATAGAATTTTTAAACAAAGACATTTAAATTTATGCTTATATTTAGTTTTATGCCTAAGTGTAATAAAATCAGCATAGATTAAATACCTGCTCAAATTATCCAAAGAATCAAGAGCCTCTGAATCCTCCTATTTTTTTGCTGTACTCAGAGACCTCTCGTAAATGTCTGAACTTTGGACTTCATCCAGCCATGCTGAAATCAATGGGAATTTTTTCCATTGACTTCAGTGAAAACAGGTCCTTTGGGAACAGTCTGAACTGAGATGTAATGCTCTACTTAGCTGCTAAAAAAAACCCCAAAACCTTTTGGAAGACCATCTTATGGCAATCTCAAGGTCTGAACATCCTATGTGTTTTATAAGTTAACAGCTTTACAGTTATATATTTAAATATATAAATAATCAGAGGAAAAGTAAAACAGTGAAGTAAGAAGCTTTCAAAGGAGAAGTCAAGACATTAAAATAGTTTTTTGATGATGGTGGGAGACCTGCTACCCCTGTATTGCTGGAAATGGTGTTGCAAATTTTCTAACTTCTTTCCTAACTTGAAAAATGGTGCAGGAGTCACTCAGAAGAGGACAAAAATTAATATTAATGATTTCATTTTGACAGGAATGAACTCATTACCATGCACATTTCCAACGTTTTTCAACAGTTAATTTTAGCTGCTGAAAAAGACCTCTCTTGCTAAGAGAGAATATGGTAATTTCACATTAAAAACTGTGTATTAAGAAGTCTTTGCCAAAGTTACAAGCTTGACAGGGTTTTATAAACCACACTGAGCACCTCACAAACTTTCAATCACATATTATGAGAGGACTAAAAAAATCCAAAATTAAAATCAGTTGCCTGATTCATTTTCTGTAATGTGTAATTTTATTTTTTTTTAGGTATTGCTATTATGACAAAACAACTAAGACATATGGAAGAAATATATTAGCCCATAAGATTCTCTAGCTTTTTTTTTTTTAAGAAAGAAAATACAAAATTATGGTATAATAACTGTCACTCCCAGTGATAGAAGGTATACTCTTTTATTTACAGGTAGATGAATTAAAAGCTATAAAAACCAAAAGGTAGCTGATATAAAATGAATTTATATTAGGATAAATGCATTCATTTAATCTCTGGCACATTGATTCTTGGACACTCACTTTTATGGTTTGCTAGCAAAACATGTATTTAAATGCTGGTGGGCTTAAGGAGTCCTGAGAATCTGTGGGTGATGCATGAGATGTAGTTCTCCCCTTTTTGCTCAAGAGAAACAAGCTCACCTGATGATTCTGAAGATTTTGAAACAGTGCCACTAACATATTGGCTATCTTAATCTGGAAAATCTTCCAAAGGAGTTTTCAACACCTTTGGAAGGCACAGCATGAGACCTTCCCTTCTTTGCTCTGCTTTCACCAGGTCAGTTGTAAGGGATGGAGGAACACACCTAACAATGGGGTTCACTCCTCCACCCCAAGTTGCACCCTCTCCCCAGCCCTGGCGCCCTTCCTCCTGACGCTTTGCCTTCCCAAAATCTCTGCCATGTAACTCTTCCCTTGCAGATCCTGGGGCAAGCATTGCAGGAGCCCTCTTGGTGCTGCATGCGAGCTCTGTGCTGATAAACAAGGCAAATAACTCGCTCCTGGTGCTGTCAAAACCACAAAATACACAACACGCAAAACAAAGGAGATTGTCTTTATTTCCTTCCATTCTAATCTTCTTCAGGGCTATTTGTAACAATAGTAGGCATAACACTGCCAAACGCAAATGTGATTTCCAAGTTGGAGTTCCTTTCAGAAAATGGATTAGTTCAATTTTCCAGATGTCAGACAGGTGTGCAGTTAACTATACACTGGAATTCACTTTTGGTGATTAACACTCATAATGACTATTTGGCTATGACAATCAAAACCTGCCATTTATTTTTCTAGTACATTTGCTTCACTTATAGCCACCAGCCAAATCCAAGATCAGCTAGAAGGAAATTAAGAACCGATTTATTATGCTTATGCTATTTGTACAACATTCATCATCACTAGAAGAAAGTGACTGCAAAAAGCAAGGGTAAAGAGGTTTAACACCAATACAGAAAGAAATTAAGATGTGTCATTCAATTACATGTGGTATTGTTGGAAAAAAGTTGAAAGATAACACAGTCAAAATTTCCCCATATTGTTTGCATCCCTTGACCCTTTGCTCTGCAGAAGTCACTTCCAGAGCAATGCTACCTCCAACTCTACAAAAATTCCTCGCCTCCCCCCTGAAAATCGCCAACATCTGCCAGTAGCTTGGACTTGGAATTTTACAGGTCAGTATCTTTGGAAGGTTGCTCTTGCAATGAAAAGCAAAAATAGTAAAAGAAGTTTCTGTACCAGCTTCTCTGACAAAGCAACTCTTGCTCATGCTGGCTTCTCACACTATGCTTTGAATGGGCTGAAAGTGGGCAGAGGACTTGCAGGTCAGGACTGTAGTTCTCTCTCAGGAAGAGCTGATCAGAGTGCTGAAAAGTTTGCTTCCATATCCAGATTCAACCCAAAGCATTCGCTTCTAAGCATCTCTGCATACCTTCATAATTCTGGATTGACGTACCACAAGGTTACAACTCTTCCATAAATTGATTCATCTTTATGAGCTAAAAGCAAATCATGTGGAAAAGCAGTTCTGTGTGGCCTTGATGTAGCAATAGGCTTGGTTTCAAAGGTGCTGCTGGTGTGCTTGAATTCATGTAAATGCTATGTCATATGTGGGAGATTCTAGTGCTGTTGTTTATCTTTTGTCACGTTTGTATTGAGCCGTAAAGCATTGTTCACTCATTGCTGGTTAATTAGGTGCTGTTAATAAATCAATAAACTGCTTTGATCCTGATTTGATTTTTCTGCAGCGGACATAATCTATCTTTAGCCATTGTGGATAGGCAGCAAGGCTGTGACCACTCTGTGCAGCCAGAGAAAAGAAGCGTGCTGTGGTCACTGCTGAGAATTTTCAGTGTCATAAAGCATCGTAACAGTGAAGTGAGGGTGAAAAACTTAGGTCTTATAAGTGTACACAAGAAGAAGCCAGGAGTTAATGGGGGTCAATTTGGCTTGATAAGTATGGCAAGTATTTTTCCAGGCTTATTGAGATTACTGAGATCCTGCTGAGTCTGTCAGCCCCACATGGTTTTAAATCTGCTTCCAGTTCCAGGCAAGCATCTTCCTTGGACACTTTCTTGCATGCTTCTCTCTTCCACAAACACACCTACACAACATCTTGCTGGTTGTTAAGCTTCAACAGCCTTTTTTGAGCTTTTAGAGTAGTGTTCTATTTCGTGGATGCCAAAATACCTTAACTTGACCCAGTCCCTCAGTTGGTTCTTTAAATATCCCCCTACTGACATTTTAACAACAACCTTTGTATCAAGACCAGGTTAAGACTGCTGAATGTGGTTGTTCCACTCTGCAAATTTTGTGCCCAGGTACTGCAGTATTCTTTTTTAAAAAGTATACCTTTTTTTTCAATGAACAAGTTTGAGAATTACACCTGACAAAATACCGTATGTAGTTAAAAGAGAAAAAAACAGTGGAATTTCCTTTTCCTATTGAAAGCAGACATTAGAAAATAACCTCTTCAGCTATTTTTCACTCATTTTTGTTAATTTTTAGGATATTGTCAGATGAAACATGCACTAGTTCTTTTCTGAGTCAGGCTCTGTGAGAGTGAATTAGTGTAGGTGGAACCAATAATAACTGCAGGGAACACTATGAAAGCAATATCATATAAAGGTGCCTCAACACCTTTGGAGATACATTATGTGTCAGATCCCCTTCATTATTGTTGCTTCTTTGAGTACCACAGGTAAAACTGGGCCTAGAAGACCCTCTCCTGTCACAGCACTGGCTCATCTTAACCTCAGCTCAAAGTATTGCCCAGCATTTTAGACCCTTGCTGGCCCAGATCTCAGTGGCTGGCCCCACCTGGCAGAATTCAGAGGTACCAGAACAACCTCAAATCTAACAAATGCAGGGCTCACAGAGAAAATGGATTCCTTCTGTTGAAGAGAGGGAACTATCACTGGAAAAGGTGGGCAGAGGTCTCAGGGATCTTGAGAGAGACTGGAAGCTTGATCACTTTTCCCAGCCGCGTTTGAGACGTGCAGTAAAAGGCAGCAACTCTCCCTACAACCTTTCCTTGCACGGTACACCATGAGCCCTACACCTGCAGTGTCTCTGCCAAGATTACCACGTGAGTTCAGCTGCTCTCCAAACAGAATGCACTATTGGATTGAGTAAAACACAGGAAGCCCTAGCAAACCAAGCTGTGGCTCCAAAACATCTTCTATGAATGTGTTGGATATTGCATTGGCTGATAGACTGCTTTGCAGTCTGTGGACAAGATATAGTAGTGTGAACAGTGATCTTAGGTGTCTTTTTCAACCTAAATGATTCCATCATTCTATGTGCAAGGGGAAGGAGAAGAAGGTGGGTAGTAAAGATGGAAAGGGAAAGCAAAATTATGAAATAAATTTGTTTAGCATTTAAATATCACAGTGATGAATAAAACCTCGACAGGAGAAGCCCAGGGGCTCTTCAAGTATTTTAGGGTGTGAACCCACTTAAATGGTTCATTGGAACACATTCCTAAATTTATTTATCTCTTTAGCAAAGAAAAAAACCGCTAAATACTGAGGGGTTTTATGATGTCAAATAATTAAAAAGAGAGTTCATTGTACAAGTTGAGCCAATTATAATCTTAAAGCAGAATTGTGAAGCCAGTGATAATTAGCCAGAGAAGGGAGTCATCAGGCCAAATTTACATCTCAAGGAGCTATAGTATAATTCCATGAACAATAAAGAAAAATAACCATATAAATTTTGCAAGGTTCTGAAATATTTGGGACTTGGCAGTTTGGGTTTGTTGTTTTGGTTTGGATTTTTTGGGTTCTTTTGAAATTGCACTGACTTTCTCCCACTGAAATCAACTTTTTCACTGACTTTCCTGGAAGTTTAATCTTGACAGTTACAATTCTTGTGAAAGCATTGGAAAATAATTAATCTATTAGGTAGCAGGGCACAGAAAGAGACTATGAAAATGTAACTGCTCTATGCTATTCTTTACTACTGTTGGGTAAATAACTTCCAAAGACACAGGAAATGTTTTGGTGCTTCCAGTTGAAATTTTAAAATTAATCCATCAACTAAGGAAGGTAATACATATTTTCATTTTTTAATGGTGCATACATATATATATATATATATAAATGAGGTGGATTGTTACTTATACGACAGACTGAAATCTCACTCTCTCCATATATATCTTTCCCCTTCTAAAGTGAGTGAACAATAGCAAGATTTTATTTGATAGGATGATTATTTAAATTCAGGCAGGTTTTTCCAATGCTGCATATGTTTTGGAATAGTCTTATTTAGGTACAGATCTGATTTTCAAAACATTTATTATACTCTTTTGCATCAATTATTTTTAGAAAAGGAAAAGCCCGTGCAGTGAGCTATGATCAAATGAAAATGCCAATAGTGGTGTTACCATTCAAAGTTGTTTTGCGTTAGAAAGTGCCCTCTGTTTTTCCATCAGGGAAGCTGTTTTCGTAAGATCTCACATTCATTCAAAAGCATAGTTCAGACACACTAGCTGGCTGACCCAACACCACATTTACTTTGAAAAAAGAAGTGTTTTCATGCTTGTTTCTGTAGCTTGGATCTAAGTCTTTATCACTTTGCTCCCTTTATCCTAGTGGTTTATTCAACCTGACAAACCTTCGGGGTTTTTTTCCCTTTTATTCAGTACAGTTGAGAAAACCCTCTTACAGTGTGTCAATTTTAATATTTGACTTCTTCACCAATACACAAACAAGTATATCAAGGTCTGCCTTTGGGGAAGCAGCAAATGCAGTTGTTGATGCTGTACCACACCGTGCTTGTAGCAGCCTCTGGGTAGCTCGGCTCAGGCTGATGAACTTACCTGCTCCCTCAGACTTTCTCTCTCTCCTTCACTCTCCTCCTCGTCTTTGTCTTTCTGACAAGACTTGACACTGCTGCCTCAGTGAGCTGGGACTCGTTCTGGTCTCATAGACAGGTTTATGGACCAATCTATGTCTGGAATACTTTCTGAAATCCTTCTCCACCAGTCTCCAAAGTGAGCTAATGGAATTTTCCTTAGTTTTATCTTCGTTTATGAAAATCGAATTTTAGAAGTGCTTAACTTGACATTTCCCATGGGTGGAAGGGAGTGGAGTCCCTTTGATGCCTTGGAACATAGGGGCTGCTCCAGCTTAAGCTGGCTTCCCAAAAAACAAAGGAGTTTAATCTTTCCAATGGGCGCTTAAAAATTTCCTCAAACATAAATGGAGACAACAAGACTTAGCACCCAAAGGGAGGATACATTAAGCAGCACTTTTTTCCCCCCCCCTTGAAATTGTGATGTGAAGAGCACTGTAGAAACGTGAAGTGCTACAGTCACATTTCTTGTCAGAAGCAGCAGGGTCACCTGGCTTTCTGCTTTGAGGCAAAACACACAGCTATGATTTGTTTTTTCTTTTGGCTCCTGCAAAGGCTGTTGTCATATTTTACACACAGAGCAGACGTGAACGTGTAATTATTAAACATTTTCTTTATAAATCGGCCATGTAATCAGATGAAAATTTAGTGCCTATTCATAAGTGTAGCTGGTCCATATCACTGAGTATTGCCATAAAGATGAAAATTCAGGAAATCACCAAAGATTTTATTTTTGTCCTCAAAAATATTTTTGACATTCCAGTAATGACTTTTCCACTCCATTAAATGTGCAGTTTTCCTTACTCACTTTTATTATCCAGTAGTTTGTAGAAAACTTCTGAAAATGTTTCTATAAAGGAAACCTAGATGAGCTACAGTTTTAAGACATTCTGTATTGGAGAATATTTCATGTTTATTACTAGGTTATTGTTTGCCCATTTATCTCACTATATCAAAATTACAAAATTAATCCACATTACTTCAGGCAGCAGGATCCAATGATTTTTAAGAACACTGATGTTTAGCCAAAAATGTTTCTGTTATAGCAAGAAAAATACAAAAATAAAGGCACATGAGAGTCAAGTATGAGGTCTTGCAAGTGACTACTAGCTAGAATAATGCCATCACCATCTGCAGAGACTCATAATTCCTAGAAGACTTTTCAACTGATGTTGTGGTGCAAGTGGGTTACGAGGGGCACTGCAGTCAATGGGAAAGCAATCACACACAGTTGTGTGCTGTGCATGAGCATCTATCTGCACTTATGTACTTGGGAGGTCTGGAATTGCATTTATATAAATACTTGTATCATATCCTTGCTTGTAAGTCTGTCTTTTTTAAGAGTTCAGTATGATACTACTATTAGATAATAGGTTCCTTTTGTCATCAGAAATTCTATGACATACATAAAATAGTCATTCACAAAATTTTAGCTTGGCTGTAAAATTTTCTGTTGATGAAACTTGGCTTATGTAGAAGTAATTAATTTTGCTCAATTGGATTTTATAAAAATGCTCTTTTTGATTGCAATAGTATGAGATATTTGATGTAATTTAACTGTGGATTTCTGAGGGAGGTTTTACTGTCTGAGATAGAGTTGCCTATTCTCAAGCAAGCAAACTATTATACAACGTTATGTTTTGTGCTACTGTGTAATGAAATGCTATAATTGATATAGGTCTTTACCACACTGACTATCATACAGTTCAATATAAAATAAATTACCAGAAAAGAACAGCATTTTTCTAATCCTAGATGCTTATATAAAGCATTTTGAATTGTTACATTTTAAGAAAGTGACAATTACTCTCTCCATATTCACTTGATTCATGAATAGTGCAATTTTCAAGCATTTGTATTTGGTTAACAGTGCTCAGAGAAAAAGCCCCATAACAAATAGTCGAGTGGCTATAAACCAGATCCTTCCATGCTGGCAGACTGATTAATCTGATCAGTCTTGAATACCAATGTTTGCCAGCTTCAGCGGTCACCTGTAAATGCTCCCCAGTTGCCCCAGGGCTTCATGCTGCTCTCATCAAAGCCAAAGGCAAAATCTTTGCTGATCCCAGCTTTTAGAAAGCCAAGTAGCATCGGCTCAGTGCCTGCTGCTTTCCCATAGAAACAAATGCAAGGTGGTAAGCTGGGAATTTGCTCCTCGGAAGCTGAATCACTGGGTTCCTAAAGATGAGTGCATGTCATTTTGTCTGGCAGCAGTCTGCCCTCCCAGGAGTGGTTTGGGAGCCAGAGGTGGAACGTGACCTCCTGCCAACTTCCTTGGCTTGCACGAAATGGGCTTTGCCGAGCCTTGCAGCCTCCTGGGGCCATGCCCAGCTCTGTCAAGGGTATCGATAGGTAACTTCAAACTGGACTATTGTATGCACAGAAGTTAAGTGGTCAGGATTGAATTGTCATGCTGTAGTGTTCTGAGGTCATGTAGTGTGTTGGCAGCACCAATTTTTAAGAAAATCTGCAAGAAAATCGCATTCAATACAATTAAAACCCAACCAACCAGTTAACCAACCAACCAACCAACCAACCAACCAACCTGCAGCCAAAAATGCTCATGAAATAACAAATACTGTAAATACAGGAGATCTAGGGTTTTCAAGAATTTTCTCTAGTTCATGAACAATCTTTCTCAAACTCATGCTGCAGGTCATAGCAACAGGCTGGTAATGTTTTCCCATTTGAACAAAACATCATATATTAAGGCAAAAGAAGCTTGTATTAAATTCCTATCATCCTGAGAACACAGAAAATTTCTAGCAGTATACTACTGAGAATAATACAAAAACCATGAAACCAAGCTATATTTTTTGCATTTATTTATTTATTTTCACAAAATTATCATTACATTTCTTATCAAATTATGAGCAGCAATTCCTGCTACAGAAGTAACAACCTAGAGCATCAGATATTCTCTGGTGGATCTTTCTGACCCAAACCTGCTTAGCTTTTAAGATTAGACAAGATCAAGACTATTTTGACAAGGAAGGCCATCTGTTTTCAAGGATCCAGCTGCTATCCCTTCAAACACAACTCACTGTGGACTCCTGCAATTTATTAATCCCAGGATAAACCTCTAAGTCTGCAATATCATTATTTGACTTCTTTATACCATTAGCTTGAACATTTTATCAACCACTCTGCAGGTAACAGTCAAAAAGCTAAGGAGATTTGTCAACACCCATAATTAATATCTCCTTTCTTTTAAGTTATCAGGACTCCAGTTTAGCACAGACTTAAGCACTTTCTGTGTGTGGGCAGTTTAGAGGATAAGATTAAAGACTGGCATGTGTTTTTGACCCTTTCAGTACCTGGGACTCCTGTTGAAGATTTTGCCTGTGGCAGTTTGGTTGTGAAGCTGGGCCATACATTCACTCACATAAGCACACACACAGATGTGTGAGCATGGCCACACACAATGCTGTTTTGTTTTTAAGTTTGCTATTTCTTCTTCAGAAAGGGGACAGATGAAGACTCTACTCAAGCCAAGTGAAATTGGTTTGAGTTTGCTGGTTGATTTTTTAAACCAAACAGGTCTGGAGTTGTCTCAGCCCTCAGAATTTATGTACTGGATTTAAAAGTGAAAAAGGCTGTTTCTCAGTCAGACAACTCCAAATTGGCTAAGTGGCTGGATGGATGTTAATAAAACTTCCCTTTCGTCGACAAAATGATTGTGTCTGGTCCCAGGTGGAATATGATAAATCAATGTGAAAGCTACTTTTCTCAGAAAGTTATAAGTGACTGAAAATAAGGGTTTCGAATGTAAGTGCCATGTTAGTTGTGGTTTTGGAGTCCTACTGTTATGATTGTGCAGTCCACCTACTAAAAGCATATTTAACAAGATAAAATAAATAAACCTTTTTATATATGCACAAATATGTAGTTGACAAATCCACTACTATTAGTTCTTAGAGTGTACTTTTCTGGGAGGCTCCGGAGTACTCACAGGGGTCATTCAGGTTTCTCACATAATTTTGTGAGTTATCACACCTTTTTGCCTGGGCAGAGATGGTGTTTGTGCTCTGCCATGCTCTCTGCCTAGAAGACAGCAGGAGAAAAGGGTGGGTTGAGGGTTTCAATTTTCAGGCTTTTCATTTCTGTGTCTTCCCAGATGTCTTTTTGAAGAAATGGAAAAGCCTGGGAGAAGAGGCCAACCCCCACCTGGCCACAACCTCCTTTCAGGTGGTTGTAGAGAGTGATAAGGGCCCACCCTAGTCTCCTTTTCTCCAGGCTAAACACGCCCAGCTTCCTCAGCTGCCTCTCACAGGGCGTGTGCTCCAGACCCAACCAGCTCCGTTGCCATTCTCTGGACCCAGTCCAGCTCCTCAGTGTTTTTCTTGTAGTAAGGGACCTAAAACTGAACACAGCACTCGAGGTTTGGCCTCACCAGTGCCGAGTACAGGAGGACAATCCCTGCCCTGGTCCTGCTGGCCACACTGTTACTGACACTGGCCAGGATGCCATTGGCCTTCTTGGCCACCTGGGCACAGCTGGCCCATGTTCAGCTGCTGTTGACCAGCACCCCCAGGCCCTTGCCTCTGCGCAGTTTTCCAGCCACTCTTGCCCCCAGCCTGTAGTGCTGCACGGGTTTGTTGAGACGCAGGGTCAAGACCCATCAATTTACCTTACTAAGCCTCATACAATTGGCCTCAGCCCATCAATCCAGCCTGTCCAGATCCCTCTGCAGAGCCTTCCTGCCCTTCAGCAGAACAACAGTCCTGCCCAACTTACTGTCATCTGTGAACTGTCTGAGGGTGCTGCTGTTCCCACCATCCAAATCATCAATAAAGATATTAAACAGGATTGTCAACATTAATGAGCCTTGGGGAACCCCACTAATGACCAGAAGCCACCTGGATGTAACACCACTCACCACCATGCTCTGGACCCGGCCATCCAGCCAGTTTTTAGCACAGCGAAGAGAACACGTGTCCCGGCCGTGGGCGGCCAGCTTCTCCAGGACAACAGTATCAATGGCTTTGCTGAAGTCTGGGTAGACTACATCCACAGCCTTTCACTACATCCACAGCCTTTCCCTCATCGATTTGGGAGGTCACCTGGTCATAAGAGGAGATCAGGTTGGTTAAGAAGGACATGCTTTTCCTAAATCCATGCCATCTGGGCCTGATCCCAAATGGTATGTCCCCTAATAATCTAATGGTGGAGTACCCTGGTGGTATACCCTGGAGCACTGCAAACTCAGAAAAAAGAGTCAAAAATATTATATTTTTATTTGACTCCATTAAGGACTCCATCTACTTGTTTTGGAACTTTTTGAAAGATACATTCAACTTACTCCTGGAATAGTAAGTGCTAGAATTCTCTCTCCTGCTCTTTCTCTTTCCCTCTCTCTTTCTTTGACTGTCATGTGGGTTTATACAAGAGTCCATTACTCTGGGAGCTATTGTTTTGGACGAACTTAAAATACTGAAGAACTGATTGTAAAAAAGAATTAAAAACTGTATCGGTAGTCAAGAATCCTTCCAAACCAATATCAAAATTATTTAATTTGTGGTTAGTCCACATTGCTTCATATCCATTTTAATACAGGACAACATGCAGCAATTGCCATAGGTTATGTTATAGATCTGTTAGCAGTAGAGAAGCAACCTCCACACTTTTATATATCATTTCCTGACATCAAATGTTCTTAAAGGTTTTCAGGTAAACTCAGTGAGACTCAACAGATGTACTTCTGTGAAGAAAGAGGAGATTACAAACCATACTGTATAATCTGTTCTAATTATTTTGGACATTCACATTTGTCTGTTTAAATGGCTATCAAAATATAAAGAAAACAAAACTGAACAACATATAAACTAGAACCTGATGCACTTTGATAAAAAGGGTTATTTGTAAGGCATCCAGAAACTCGCCATGATTAATATTACATGAACGCTGCTGTTGCCTGAGTGCCTGGCCACTGGGAATGTCTGACCCGGAGATGTCTGAACCACCTCTGAACAATACCCATATAATCACATATGACTATCCATTGATATAGGCACCTGACAGCATGGAGAAACACAACCTCAGAGCATCTACTGGTGGTCTGACAACTCTTGGAAGGGTGTGGTAATCCCCAGATAGGACTAAAGAATGTGTCCAGCTCAGAGAGAAAATAGGTGGAAGGATGCCTGAAGAAGACAACTGCACCACTAACTGGCTTGGTGGACCAAAAATGCTTCTGGCGGAATGACAGTGCACTAAGGCCATAACATGTACAAGAAGGAATACCAACAGTGTTCATTTAGCACCACAACTTCCATTTGAAACCATCTGGAAAGCGGGGAGGGGAGCTGGTCTTTGTAAGAGATGTTACAAAGATGATCTCCAGTTCCTCAGCACAGAGGATAGGTTTTGAGGACTACAGGAGGGCCTTATGGCTGTATGGTGATTAACCACACTTTTCCAGGTCCTTTTCAAAAAAAACTCTGGGTGATGTCACTGTGAGAAGATAGGTTGCAATCTATCAATGACTGCATGCAAACTTTCTCTCCAAAGTCTTTCCGATGAGTTCGATATTATAGAAGTGACCTTCAATGGGTGCAAACCCAAGAATTTTTCCAGTGCTCAGAACACATTAATAGGACCTTTATATTTACCAACTTAGTATCTCATCGATATACCCTAGAAGGTGTCGGTCAGCATAGCTGCACTGGTGTGCCAAAGCAGAGGTGATTTACTCCACCTAAGCATCTGACTTGGCAGTCCAAAGAGCAGATGCATAATCAAGCAATCTTTTCCCCAAGTAGGTGTTTTCTGCTACCACTTTAAAAAAGCACTAGGAAGGCTTATTTGTTTTGTCGTTTGGTGATTATTCTGCCTGGTAATTGCAAACATCCTGTGTTAAGTCTGACAAGAATTAACTTATGCTTTGCAAATATTGGTGCTTTTCTTCGTGCTCCCCCCGATAAAGGTAGTGTGACTTTGATATTGCTTAAAGTAGTCATAGTCTTTGTTCTTCAGAAATGATAAAGCGTTTCTAATTCTGAGTTTTATAATACTACAATATGGAGAGACAGATTTTATCTTAATAACATCTATATTATGATAAAGAACCAGCTACATGACAGGAAAGCGAACATTTCAGTTCATCTACAATTCTCCATCACATCAAAAGACACTACATGTGAGAATGATATGCAAAAACTTCCCATTATGCAGTTTGGAAACACATTTATTTATTCCAAAAGAACGAGTATTGTTAAGAGTAACCTCAATGGTCGATCTAGATAGCGTTTCACAGCCTGAACTGATACTTTAATTACAGTGTAATAAGATACTGATCTAATTTCTGTAAATCTTCAAAGATATTTCTGTGAGCAAGATGCTGTATGTAAAGAGCTGATCCTGATACAAATAATAACACAAACACTATCCCTTCTGGCTATGTTGGGACACCTAAACTGTTGTTAGGATTTGATGGAACTAGCGACAAAATAGGATAAACTCAACGAGAAATCTACCTGCAGAAATATGTAATAATTTCTGTGAAGAAATGGAGAATCAGGCTGAACCATTCCTCACCCCAAAGAGTCATACGTTTATTTTTTAATCATTTATTCTGCGTAGAACAACATAATAACCAAAGTCTGCCACACCTTCCTGTAATAGAAGATGTGAAAATACAGAGAACAGACCATATTCCTGTGAGCTTTTGCTTAATGTGCACGTTGGTAACTGCATGCTCATATTTTATAAATCCCACTCTCTTCCGTTCATTCATATAGGTGAAATATATACTCATACGTATTTATGATGGGAGGCATTCTGCCTACCTTGCTCATAATGAGAAGCACCTTACCCTGCAGTAGTCTTACTGAAGTCAAGCAGAGATAACGCTCCTTAATATGAGTATGGGTGGCAGATTCCACCTATATATAGCACATCTATATTTATCTCCATTTAAAGTGGTTAATTTAGCTCTGTATTGCCGAATTAAATATAAATTATCTGCTAGCACAAAAGCAGCTTGGGAACAATTACGGCCCCCTATTTCCCCCCCTCACCTCCTCAAATACACTAAATATCAATGCATAATATGCAAATCCTAGGGGGTTTTTTTTCACACTAACCAAGTCAAATTCTTAATACCAGACAAGAAGAAAATCATAGCTTAACATACTCCAGTAGATGTAATAAATAATGAACAGCACTAACAGCTTAACATCATAAGGAAACAGATGGAAAACTTCCCTCCAGAGATCATTGCATCTAGTATTAGAGAATGAGTTTCTGGACGTGCACAGGGTGAACAGTTCAAGTCTGAATTACAATGAGGTTGGTAACACTTTTTTATTATAAATGTAGGAATTTCATGTCTTCCTTTTAGAAAGTACTGCTATTATAGCATTCATCTGTTTCACTGAAGACATGAAAAGCAAAAGGCAAAATCTTAAGCTGCTAAAGCGTGCGTAGCACAATCAAATCAAGATCTCGCTCTGGGAGTACCTTGGCTGGGTTTGCAGAATACAGCAGGACTGCAATGCCATCATCTGTCCAGGAAATGAAACAGAACCCAGCGTGGAAGCCAACTCTTCACTTGCAGTGTTTATCTACACTACTGAAAAACCTTATTGAGGCAATAGCTGTTGTACTTGTAGGTCAATGACTACTACATATTTAGAGAATTATAACAAAACACTGTCCAATCTGTTCCACTGATAACATTTCTACATCAAGTGGCTTGGCTGTATGTTCAAAGTACCTTTCAAACTGAGAAAACGACGAATGATGATTTCTCTGGAAACTGAGGCACATCTGTTTAGTTTGAATAGACCACACTAGAGAAGTGAACCAATTATCCTATTTTCATGTATTTGTTTGCTTTTCTTTTTTTTTGAATAAATGGTGTCCAAGTAACATATGCACACTGAATCACTGGAAGCAGCTCAGCTAAAGCAAGATATCCTGCTTGAATGCTTCAGCTACATGGTCCTCAGTGGGCATTTGAGCACGTCACATAGCTTCTCTTACTTTTTCAGTAAGAATTTGTGCACATCTGTACAGCATGGATTACAATAGATTCCTGCCTCTCTCATCTGCCATCAGAAAGGTCTCCAAGTGTGGTGCAAAGCTTCACCTCTAGACAGACCCTCTTTCAAGTGTCTATTATAGCAGCATCTATTTTCTGTGTGTGCATCTACACCCCATATAGAATTTTGTGCAAAATAATGAAACTTTTCAAGAAGAAGAAATTTTTCTCCCTGCTTCCTTCCTATGTTCTCTTCACACACACACACACACACACACACACACACACACACACACACACACACACGTGTGTGTGTGTGCACCCCACCCACACTTTACAGATCACAAAAGAAGCACAAAAACTAAATGCTTTACTCAAGGTCTCAAAATCCATTTCAGCAGAGCGTGTCCAAGCCAGCCCAGCTCCTGTCTGCTCTCTCAGCTATTAGATAACATTGCTTCCAGGATCAGATGGATGCAGGGACCACTGATTTCTACTATGGCTGAAAATATATGAACATCATTGAAACTTGTATTGATTTTCAAGCCAAAACTTCTAGATGACTAAAACTCTGGGGCAACTGTAGGGTCAGCCAGAACACCTTTGGTAATAGGGTGAGGAGCGGAAGCTGATATTCTCCTGACAAACTCGCTAAGCTTATAAATGTCTAGCACTCATTACATTATACACAAGGCTAGCCAATAATTTCAGGTTGCTGTTCCAAGATCCAAATTACTTCCAAATGCAGGACTATACAGAAATAAATGGAAGAGGTCCAATATTGGAATGTAAGAGACACCAAAGGGTTATTTCTATAACAAGACTACTCAATAATTTTGTATTGCACAGTTTAATACTCAATCAAATAACTCTACAGCACCTACAGTCCATTGCAAATGGAGAGCTAGTGATGTACTCGCAGACACTGGCTATAAAACAATGAAATAAGAAGTGGAAAAATAACTTTCTGAAATCATGATAAGAAAAACCCCACAACCCAAACATCTTCTGCGATGCTGAGACAGCCAAATATCTCATGGCTGTGTGCATGCCTGAGCGGCATCTGAAGAGACGCGAAGTCGCAGGGCTGTGGAACAAGTAAGTTGTTTGCAGGCAGAGTTCAGCATTTCCCTCCTGCCCCATCCCAGGGGGCAGCAAAAGCAGCAATGAGCTGCAGGCATGGGCACAGGCAAGAGGCTGCCGAGGACAGCAAACCCACTGTAATCCCCCTCAGCCCATCACCTCTCCCGATCCAAGCACTGGACAAGTGGACATGTTGTAGATAGGAGGGAAAAGCAGTCGAAACTGGGATTTTGCCACCAGAGTTGAAAACAGCTGCCCAACAAAAGAAGTTTCCCAGTTTCTCCCTCTCCTCCTCATTCGGGCTTATTCCTGCTTTCCATCTTGCATTACCGCATCTCCTGCTAAAGAAGTGTCCTGGCCAAGCGTAGCTCCACCTGGGGACAACAGTCCACCTCAGTGGCTGAGAAGCTCGAAGCTATATCTCCCGAGAGAATGAGAAACTTATAGCACAAGTTTCACCTAAAACTAAATTTAGTCAGTGAGTTTTGTGTTAAAACCTGTCATGAACTTCAGGATCGTGCCCAAAATCTTGCAGATTGAGATAATTGATTAGGTTCTGCCTGAAGTCCTGTTTTTCTTTTGACCTTCACCAGGTTAAACTAACATCTTTTCTGTGCTCTTCAGAGAAGGCCCTAGAGTGATTCCAAGTCACCATGTTCTCCACATGCCATGCTTTTTCGTGCATCAGCTGACTTTGGATCGCACAAAATTTCTTTACAGTTTTCTCAGGTATAACCAGCTTTTTCTGCCTGTGTGGGATTGCTGCTGAAAACTAGGATGATAGCCAAATAAGCTTATACGAGAGGGAAAAAAAGTGGAATATGGTGAGAAGTAGGATACCAGTTTGATGCTGGCAGCGCAGATTTGTTTCTTCCTCGTGCTTCCCCTGCATTTGCCTCCATTTGGCACTCTCTCTGTCCTCATTGCATTTTTGCAAGGACTTCCTCACACCCTTGGGAGCTTTCAACGAGAATTAAACAAAAAAAAAAAAAAGGCAACCAAACTCAGAGGTCTTTTCTTTACCCTTCTCCTTACAGCTACTTTAATTTTGTTTCTCCTGCAAATTCAGAGGCCAGCTAAATTTTTTAAGTGCAGGGTTGAGGACTTTGCAAGAGATCCACAAGAAAGTGATGCCTGGGAACTTATCCAGAAACCTTGCTTGGCACAAGAAGAAAAATTTCTCCTGGTGCACTTGAGGTTTTTTAAGGAAACCACATATTTTGCGTCTGAGGTTTGCTCATGACCTTTCTCTTTTCCGTAAGCTATGACACATTACCTGACAGTGGCTGTATTTGTCATTTATTAACTTAAACCCCTTTAAAAGGGAGGCACTTCCTATACAACTTCAGGAAACCAGAAATGACCAGAGGGAATGCTAGGCTGAATTCTGAAACAAAAGACCTCATCTGTTATGGGAGAGATCTTGATCCCAAGCAGAGCCTTTTATCACCTGACTTACTAAGAAAGTGAGGTTTGAACCACTAACCAGGTGGATTTACACCCTCCAGCATGCATTACATCAGTCAAACATGTGCATGCTGTTAAGCTGTGGCCACAGGGACTGAGAAAGCCAGGTCAAGGGCCAAAGGCGGGGGTCATGCTCATGTGAGCCATTCCTCCGTGCATGAGCGCCAGGACTGGTTCCTTTATTATTTTGCAAAAAGATGTCAAGAGGCACAAAAGGTTGAAAAAAGTCAAAAGAGAAGCCAGTAACACTAGTACATATTTTTCTTTAATGAAGACCGAATTCAAAGAAATTGAGACACTAAGCTGCTAGCTTTCATCATGTGCTCAGGTTGGCTTCATAGACTCAAATCAATTGGAAGTATTTGGCAGCCATTAAGTCACAAATAGCCCATACTATTAATAAAAATAACTGCCTACAGGGTTCTCCATTTTCAAAGCTCTTTACTATTATCATCATTAATATTAAATATTTACGTTACCATAGGGCCCAGAAGGAATAGTCAGAACCAACTCCCTAGAACACCAGGCTCTCTGCAAGTGCACGAGACATAAGTTCATATATGTATTTACCAGTTTTGTTACTTCCCACCTTGCCCTCCTGACCCCCCTTGCTGCTTCTACCCGTCCAATGAGCACTGTAAGTAATGCCCAGCTGGAGAGGGCTAAGCACCACCACCCTCCATCCACGCTGTCAGCCGCTGTCCATCTCCCTTCATCCTCTCCCGCACCCCTGCAGCACCCCCCTGGTGTCACTGCTTTCCAGTCACGCCTCTGCCATTAGAGTCTGCCACACTCTGCAAGCCCCCACCCTCCTCCCCGAGCCGGGGGCTCTGCTACCATATGCTGCAATTGATTTATTAGTCCAAATTTCCCGGGGGAGCGCGGCGTACCCATCTGATGCCCCCGCGCTTGGGCCTCTGAGTCGCAGGTAGTGGAGCAATGTGTGAAAAGCCCATCACGTATTCCGCAGGCACAGCGCTCCCCGCAGCGTACGCCGCGCAAGTTGCTCGCGTGCACCACTTACCCCACTCTGCCTGTGGAATAAATTATGCTCCAGAAATTTGCTGTCAATGGCCTCTCTCAGATAGTAGCAATGAGTAAGATAAAACCTGCCACTTTATGTCAAGTCACACTCGTCGAATACAGATTTAGTAATAGTAATACTTATCTTTTATGTAGCACTTTACATTTTCCAGTTGCTGCACAGAGATTAATTAATCACTTAGACATATATAAGCCAGGCCTGAAGCACTTATTGGAGGATTGACAGATGCCTGCTCTGCTGTGAAAGCACAAAGGTGACTGTCTGATCTGCACAGGCACAGGTATGTTTACTTGGAGTGAGACACTGTGATCTGCCTGGATTTGAGTGGAACGATGAGGACTCTGAAATGTTGCATGTCCCCTTTCACCCGCTAAAAAAATCAAGTGTAAGCGAACACCAACCATTCTGCCATACATCCTGCAAACCCTTTCTTGCCACTAGAGCAGTTACGGTCTCCAAGGCTGGGAAATATGAAACAAAGATGGATTGGTTCATATCTCACTTTTCATTAATTCTCGCTGCCAATGGTGCCCCATTGAGAGCTCTCTTTGCTACGGCTTAGATGTCCTCCCCCTTGTGCTGTCCCAACCTTTGCTGGGCATCTTCTGAAATCTCTCTGTGTGGTGGAGAGGGAGGTGATGTTTCTGACAGGGATACTGGAGAAGGCCCCAGCACAGCCATGCCATGGACTGACAGCTCTCCTCCAGCAGGGCTGCCCAGCCGCTGTTACTGCTGCTGCTGAAGCGCTTCGGACATACTTTCTGAGTTAAGCCAAGCCTGGATAATTGGGAGTTGGAACCAACTCAAACATGAGCCCGCAGACGAGGGATCATGTTGTTCCCTGAATTGCCCGTTGACAGTGAAGAAAAGCATTTGTGGTGGAGCGCTGCTGCCATCCAGACAGGAGCATGCACCAGTGGAGTCACTCACAGTTTTGAGAGAGCACCGGTTTTTGTCTCAAACTGGTTTTATGGGGCTCTTCTTGCCCCAGACTACCCCTGAGGCAGCACAAAGGCAGACTGGGGACTTGCAGTGAGGACGTGCCCAGTGCTACATCTTAGCTTGTCGTAAACTAAAAAAAAAAACCCAAAACGAAAAACCAGTACAAGAAACCACTGACATCTTTATACTTAGGGACTCTCTTTTTTGACATCCACATTCCTGATATCTTCAGAGAATGTAGGGATGCATTAATATGCGCATATGGGTTACTCCTACCCTTATGCCTGTCATATACTGGCTATGTGGAGAAAAATCTTACACTGAGCATGTGTAAGATGCTCAGATGAGCTAAAATTGAAGCCTTCACAAAATGCAATGTGGGCCTTTAAAGAGTCAGTTCAATTGAGAGTCAAAAGTTTTTTAAAATTAATAAATGCAGAGCTCCTTTTATTTGTCTGTTAGTTTCTGAGTCCCTAAGTCATAATTTCAGGGTATTTATACTCAGCTGAAAGGACTAGCAGTCCAACTGCTATTTGAAGAGGAAGATGAGATTCTTTCATAATCAAAAGACTCCAGCATCTGAGATTTTTTTTTTAAAGCTCAATTAGACAGAAGCTTGTAAAAAGACCTGGCAACACTGCTATGAGACATTAAGATTTCCAATTTTTGACAATGTGCCTGTTTACATTTGTATTCATGTAAGCTTTCTTGCATTTAATTCAAGTGGCACTTCTGTCATCCGCAGGTATCCCATCTTGCATTTACAGTCACCAAAACCTCTCCTGTGATAAAGACCATGGAGCTGCCCCAGGTTCTTAATGGTTCCTGGTAAAACTGCTGGTGGAAATGTGATTTTGCACCGAAACCGAAGTCGAAGCACCCTAAACTGTTCTCCAAGCACCTTGAAGTACCTTGTCATCTCTGCCTCGCTGGGCGGCCACTGCAGAGATGTATCTCCTCCTCTTTGCTGAGGCTCACTTACCTGCTGTGCAAGTCAGAGATGTGAGTCACTGAGTTGGCACGACACTTTTGTCTTGGAGCTTCTGAATTCTCCCTCATTTTTGGAGCAAGGAGATGATTGTATGCTGCTGCAGCATTACAACTGAAAAGTTAAGTGCCTAAAAGCCACCAAAGAAAAATGCTAGATTGTAAACAAAATGCAAAGTCAGTCTTGCTGTGCCTCGAGTCTCTCCTTGTATTTGCTTAGCCCTGATGAGGTGTGATTTAACAGAGGCATGGAGCCTGGCTGTGACCTGACTCGTGGGCATCTGCTGGCACTTCCCAGGGAGGGAAACACTGGGGACTGCATCCAAGTTCAGGCCCTGTGATTCTCAGGAAAGCACCTGAGGCGTTGCTTTGTTCTGTGAAGGTAAGCAACTCCTGAAGCCCCAGGAGGTTATGCAGCAGTGCAAGTCCATCGTGCTTATCCTGTGTATACTGACTCATGCTTAGCTCCTGCTGTCTTGGAGGAAGCACAAAGGGCATGATTCAGAACATGCTGCATTCACCGAAACTGGCCTGTAATATTTTCGAAACTACCAGACAGCCAGTTTTGGTTTTTCACCATGTAACTGCTCTGTTGTTGTATCTGGACTTTCAAAGGAAAAGCAATTATTTTTTCTGAACTTGCTTTAATCACAACTGTTGTTGTGGGTGGAGAATTAAAGTGTGCATGCAGGCCTGTGATGTGACATTTTTCCAGAGTCAGAGTTCCAAATCAAAATCTCTTAGGTTATACTCAGAAATGACCGTGTTGTGACCCTTGTTTCATGTACAAAAAATAACCAACCCCCTAAAAAAACCCAAAAACCAAAAAGCACAAAATAGCAGAGGGTCACTTTTAAGAATATCTCTGTGTTTCAACTATGCTTAGCAGAAACAAATGTTTCTTCTGTCTTTTTCCCCCCATGATGTATATCCCCCCAAGACTGACAGTCAGATTTTGTAAAGTCCTTATTATCACACTTCACTACATATCAGGATGAATGAAGAGAGCTGTGCAAACACTGCAGATATCTTTTCTTTATTACAGCTGCAGCCACTCCCCAGAGACATTATTAATGTCCACAGCTCTTGTAGAGAGGCGGTGTATGCTGGCATCTGATTGCTATTCAGATCAGCATCCTCCTCTGTCTGTCTGTGAACCAGCACATTAGTAGGTACATAAAGGGCTCTCGCTGTGGGCTGGACAAGTTCCTAGGGCCTCCGTCATGAAAAGATAATGGCAGCATGATTGCAAAAATTTTGTGGAAATTGTGCTAAGCCAAAGCAAAATAAAACCCAAGGTACAGGATGCATTTTTCCTGGGCAATTTATTATTTATCACTGCTTAGCAAACCCTTTGTTCTTGTGTATGGCAGTTACTCTCTGTTTATAGCTCACTTGGGTGTATAATTCAAAAAAAAAGAAATACAATGGTTTTTAAGAATGTGGGGGTAAGTCTTTTTCCCTGGACAAGATCCAGGCTTGACAAGGGGCAGTTATTTGAAAAATGAAGGTTCAAAAAAACCCAACCCACAAAGTGCACATCCGCTGCTGCCTTGAGCTTTCTGCAGGGAGAAACCTGATGCGTGGAGTTAACAGCCAGAAGTATTTCATGGGTCAGGGGAGGCTCCTGTCCTGCCAAAACCAGAGCTGCCTACCAGTGGTTTTGAACTGCACACTGGCAGGAGCAATTAAGCAGCCAATAAGGGCAGCACCCAAGAACAGGACCTAGGTGAGAGTTGTGGGTCTGCTTTGCCCGCAGCCACAGAGCCCTGTGCGCTGGAGAACAAGCACCCACCACTCCAGCCTCATGCTGGCTGCTTGAATCCATGATAAACGAATCTGTAATAAATCAGGCCCCATAAAATCCTGCTCACAAGCCTACACTGTTCTGGCATGAAGCAGGCAACATGCCCACTAAGTGCCAGTTCCGACTGGAAAATGCTGAATACCTCTCCTCTTATGACACACCTATATCTTTGGCACAGTCACAAGTCAGAGAAGAAAGCAAAAATATATTTAGCAGTGAACACCTGAGCCAGGAGATTTGAGTTCACACAAGAGAATCAGGAAGAGACAGCTGCTTTAGGAAAGAGAAGAATGCAAATGCCCTGCTGTCTTGTTCCCAACCACATCCCAGGCAGCGGCAGATCCCTCACAAGAGCAAACCTCCAAAATAACCTACTTCATGTAGATGCTGTAAGACAAAAGTAGTGCATGGCTGTGTAAATGCATCCCACAGACACTAGGAGAAGCTCTTGGCAAAAGGCAAGCAAAATTGTCTAGCTAGTGACAGCCTACAGGGATCTACCCGGAAAACTGATTTTTTTAGGGAAATATGTCTATATACGTGAGACATGCAGAACTGTGATGCGTGTGAGTGTGCAGCTGTGGTCCTCAGAGGATGCGGGAGAAGCCCTTATCCATACCCCTGCAGGAATGCATTCAAAATTAAACCAGGCACTGCAGCTGGAGCAGGCAGGAGGAAGTATTTCATCCCTCCTATTGACAGATGCCATGCGCTCATTGTTGAATAGCTTTTGCAACAGACCTTCAGTGTGCACATAGATCAAGAAAGAGAAAAACCATGGTATCTTCCCTTATTTAGAGCCCCCATGGTAAGTGCTAATCCTGATTATCATCCTGGACCTGCTTTGTCTCATTGATGTACTTATGAGGAAGCAAGTCTCTGGAATTTGTTGGCAGAACAGTATCTTTGCCCAGCTTTGGGCATCCTGACACCAGGGCCTCACAGAGTGTAAAAAGCTCCCTGGCTTAACACAAGCACTGCCTTTCCCCTCGCTGCCTGCTTCCATAGCCTGGAAAGCTCTGCCAGCCGCAGTGGAGGTTACCTGATACGCTGCCAAGGCACCTGCTTTGAGAGCTTGTCACTGCCTGAGGCTGCCACCTCCTGAGCCCTGCGCAGACATGACTTGTCCTCTCGCTTTCCTTCCAAAGGAGGATAGGAAGGCACGTTTCTGTGCAAATTTCCTTCTAGCTGTTCTAGACACTTTGCAGCAAGAGGCACCATCTCCTTACGTTAAAATGAACCTGAAGGTCGCAATGAGCTCCGGCAATGACCTGATTCTCTGTAATGTCAGGGCAGAAATGTAGAGCATCTGCTTCAGGGAAGGGACTCCTGACTCACAGAACATCCAAGACAGAAATGTGCCTTTCAGTGAAAGCAGATTTTTGCCATGAACCAAATCCTGCTGTATTTTACACCTGTATGAAACTGCCTCTTCTGCCCCTCAGTCTATGGAAATACGCTCTTGTGAGCATCTTAGAAAGACATTCAGGAAATATGAAAAACCTGTTTTGTCTGCTTCATGACAAAGATACACTGCCTCTAGACGCTTACCAAGAAGTGGACAGAAATATCAGAGAATATTTTCAATTGCATGTCCATATCATGAAATCACATCACATGAGGAAGAACTTCTTTACTCTGTGGGTGACCGAGCACTGGCAGAGATTGCCCAGAGAGGTTGTGGAGTTTCCCCTCACTGGAGATATTCAAGAACCATTTGGGGCAACCCTGTGCCACGTGCTCTGGGATGACCCTGCCTGAGCAGGGAGGTTGGACCAGATGACCCATTGTGGTCCCTTCCAACCTTTCCCATTCTGTCATTCTGCCATGCTGCCATTCTGTTCAAAGGCCTTGTAAATCTTCTTCCCTTGTGGTAGGAAGCACAGATATACAAATGTGACCTCATACCTGAGGATGACAGGTTTTGACAGATCTCCTCTTGTTGTAAGTAATGACCTATCCAGGTTTCCAAAGAGCAACAAGCAACACACAGACCAAGGTGTTATTTGCTCTTAATATAAATAATATAAAAACCTACTAAGCCCTCTTGGAAAATGATTTTGCCCAGAGAGCTATGTATTTTCATGGAAAAGTTTTATTCTTTAGGCACTTCAGTACAATTACTTGACCATGTACAGTGTGGCTGAATTGCACTGAAAATTGATACTTTCCATAATGGTGTCTCATTACCAGTGATTCATTGGAGATATGAATGTGTGATAATTAGTGTTTTATGGGTGAGTGGGCCACACATTCTTTAAGTAGACCACTTCCCTAACAATGATTTATTTAAGTGGCTGGTCTCCAATAGTCATGTAAATAAATACATGGTAATGGAACATAGTGACTTCTGTTGACAGGTTTCTCTGTCTTACTCTAAAGCAGCTGAAGAACTAAATCCACATATACAAATCCATAATGGTTAGGGGCTTTTATGTGTTTTTGCAGGAGCAGTTTTGACTGAATGCACGAAAAGATGCAAATTTCTCATCTCCCTCAATCTTTAACCTCCCAGGCTGGCTTCAAAGCTTACTTTGTAACTCAGCTATTTGGAGAGGCTGATGTTGGATGAATGAGCACTACCATGTGTCTGTTGACAGCCTACTGCTGTTTCAGAGACTGGCTTCCCCCTCCCATTCCATTAGCACCCTTTCTCTGGGAAGATGCTGTGCTAGACGCTTTGAGCAATGCCCTACCAAACCAATTCTGTGTGGTCAATCAAAGCAGGGATTTTAACGCTGGCCATAGTGGGCAGTGGGGCACAGGATGTGACATATCCTGTCCCAGCTGGTTCTGCTCCGGTGGCTAAGGTCACCAGCCCCAACTACTCGCCGCGACAGCTTTGCTGGAAGTTACTAGCCCCCGAATTTACCAGCTGAGCTATCCATGTGAAAATGAGCCAGAAATGGTAGATCTGTGCTAAGTCAGCTTTTGGGACTGACAGAGGTTAGGGGGTGTGCATCAGAGCAGAGAGCTGACAGGTCTAACAGCAGCCAAAGCTGGGAATCTTCTTTGTGAAGAGCTCCTGCAGGCAGGAAAAAATACAAATAAATCATCTGAACCAGCAGCTTGGCAGGTTTTCTTCCCAGGCCTGAGTGCCCCACCCTGGGAGCCCCTCTCGGATCCCTGCAAAACTTGCCTGAGGGCTCATGGGACAGGGTGCAGTGAGTGAAGCTGGCACAGCTCTTCCACTCTGTCATTCTCTGATCACCATGAGACAGCCAAAAGACGGGCTCATAAGCAGTCCTCATTCAATCAGCTCCAGAAAAAAAAAATGCAAATAAGCTCAACAACAACAAAAAAAACCCAGAATTTTTCTGGTGCAATTATGGTGCCTATAAACACAACTTCAGCTTTAGACTCAGTTTATACTGCTTCTGGAAACTCCCAGGACACAAATAATCTCATTGAGCAAAATCCTAGCCTCACATAAGTAATTAGCAAAACTCCTTGCCATTTTGACAAGCAGAATTTTGTGCACCATGAGCAGTTTTTGCTTAAATCCAGAATTCAAGCATGAATATATAAAATTAAGATAGGTTATTATAGCTGTAATAAAAATATATACATCTGCATTCATATACTTAGAAAAAGGAAATAAAGGAAGAATATTTGCTAATGGAATACATAACAATTTACATCTGCTAGTATAGTTGCAGGGAATTAGACCAGATGTTGAAAGTCTGTCATCTTTTACTTTGAAAGATATTCTTTCAGTGTATATTATCTGGTGTGTCAATTAAAATATGTTCAAGAGTAAATTTCTTCCTCAGCATTATAAACTTACTGTGACAGGGTGGCTGAGTCATGCTTGTCTGAATCACTTCAGATTTTCTACGTTCCTTCAGCCAGCCTTAATTCCCCGTGGACATGAAGAGAGCCAGTTCCTTGGTCGTGCCAGCTGAGAGGGCATGATACGGCTTTCAAAAGCTGGCAGGCAGAGCACGATGTCCTTCCCCTTAGGTTGTCACAAACCTGTGTTCTCCCCAGGGACAAAAAGCTGTTTCTTCTTGAGGTAAGAATGGTAGCGGGCTCTTTTCATTGATTTTCACTTCCATTTCCATTTCATTTCATTTTCTTTTAAAGCCTAAGATGTCTGGTGACTGTGCCATGCCCTTGTACTAGATGGAGGACAGGAAGCAAAGCCAGAGACAACTTATTTAAAGAAAGGTTAGGTGTTGGTGCCCTGCACTTCAGCTCACCACAAGATCCCTACGTATCTTTGAGAATTTCAAACCACGGGGCTCCATACAGCCCACGACTCGCTGGTTTCTCCACAAGACTCAATGCTTTAAATAGCACTTGTAAAATAACACCTTGTTGTAACTGTGCTGTTTGAGTAACATACAGATAGATCTTGCAGAAATTTGAAGAGAGGTGCTGACCCAAACACAGGTCATTTGCACACTGACCTCAAGGTAGAAGCACGTGTACACAAGCACACGCCAGGCAGGCAGCACATCAAGGTCACTTGCATATACTTCCGAGGTTCCAAGAACAACGTTATGCCTTTCAGTAGCATTTTCCATTATTTTTCTCATCATTTAGCAGAGGGAGCAAGTGGAGTTTAAGAGCTGGAAGAAGGGTGACCGCCTTGACCGCCAGTGTCAGCAAAACTGTGGATGTCTAAGCGCATGCATGGGCGCTGGCAGCAGCCGGGCCACTCCAGCAGAGCTGGCTGCCCTCCTGGAAGGGTCACCTGCCACTGCCCCCAGCTGCTTTGTGCCTGCTGTGTGGGGGCTGCTCCACAGAGATGCCTGTCTCAGCTCTCCTTCAGCCACTGGTAATGAGGCCTGACAATGTCTCCCGACAGCCCCTGCCTCAGCAAGGGAGGCTTATATGATGTCTAACCTTACCATCTTTGCTGTAACATTGGTTCAGGGGTTGTCTCCTCCAGGAGAGGCATGAAGGGTGGATTAGCTGTCTCTCCTCAGGCTAAACCAAACCCATATCTTTCAGACCTGGAAAACAGATCCTGCTTTCTTGGCTCTGCCTTCTCCAGGGGTCTCTTCTGTGTTGTTTCCTCTTGAGTCTCACTTTTCTCCAAGTGCGGTACCCCAAACCTGACATAGCCTTCCAGCTGAGACCATGCCAGGGCTGAACAGAGCTAAAGCACTATTTTACATGTTCTTATGTACATGTAGGAATATGAGATTTATCTTTCTTATTACAGCATGACACAGTAGAATCACCTTCAACAACCAATCCACTAGAGGTTGTTTTTTTTAATAGATTTGTTTATTTGCAGAGCTGATCCCTCTCTGGCATTTGCCTTTAGTACTTTGAACATTTTCCTGTTAAATTGCATGTTTTTTTCTTTTTCCTTTTTTAGGAGGATGTGTCCTGAACATATGAAGCCTTTTGAAGCCTGCCCCCAGCACCACTGAGGTGCTCACTCCTTGCTGCTGTCTGTAAATGCGCCAGTCTCGTTCTCGGGTCCATCATCAGCACTGTTGGCTGCGCTGCCCAAGACTCTGAGCAATCACAGAGACACGGCAGCCTCCCACTGAGCCCTTCTTGATCAAAACTTCCATTTTGATAATGAGTTAATCGCTGTTACTCTCTGAGTAATGTTTTCCAGGCTGTTCTGTGCCCACCACGCAGTAGATCTGTCTAGACCACACACTTGCCGCACTTGCCTGTGAGCGCTCTGCGGGAGACGCCGTGACCAGACATGCATTTGCTTCTGTCAGCGAGATCTGTCACCCTGTCACACTAAGAAATAAGACTGGCTTGACAAGCCTCCATTGGCAGCTACTCCTTCCCCGCTCACTTCCAGGTGTCAGATTATTTGTTTCAGTATTTTTTGCAGGGACCAGTGTTGCGCTGATGGGGGTACACTTCCCCAGAGGGTCTTGCCCTTGCCCTCAATGCCAGGCACCCTCCTCTCCTGTTACAGTCCTTCAGAAGATGTGGCAAGAGCTCAGCATTTGTGAATTCTTACAGAAAACCCCCAACGGCTCTGAAATTTTAGCACAGTCCTCACCCCCCCACTCCCCCCCGCTCCCCCTCAGTTCTTTTGAGCATCTCAAGATTTAGATCATGAGGTCTAGACAAACTTGAAAGCACCATATTTATTTAGAAAGTATGCGTTAACCTGGTGCTTTGAACTTGGTTGGAGGGCTTGTTTGTTTTCAGTGTTATATTAGTCACATAAATCTCTTTTTTATGTTTCTGCATGAAAACTTTGCTGTCGACCAAGACTGTATACAAAGACTGAATCACTTCCTTTGAGGCATACTATGTTAAAACATGGGATGAGTGTCTGAGATCTCCATTTTGTGGTGAAAAGCTAAAATAAAGAAATCTTCCAAGAGCAGCTGGCAGAAAATATTTGTAATGAGAGCTGCCAACTACTAGAGGAAAGTGGCTTATTTATACAGGGGCACCACTGAGACAGACTGAAGAGACAGACTGCGTTGGATTCAGAAAATGAAAATTACCGAAGTGGACAAGGCTGTAAAACCTATATAAAATAAAAAATGAATCTTATAATGCAGCAGCACCTGCATCTGGCAATCTCATTCATGCCTTCTGCAGGAGATAAACCTTCTTGCTCTATCAAATAAACCCCATAATTACACTGCTTAAGTAGGATATTAAGTGGCATCATATTAAGCCATTACATGACCCTTGTCATCATCAGCCCTGCCAGGCAGTGAGGAGAGCTGTTACTCCCTGCTGATTACTCTGGGTATCTATTTAAACACACTGTGGTAATTAGAAACATCTAAATAAAGCCCTGCCCAAAGATTACAAGGGCTGAATGAAGAAACCTTTCTTTCTGGTGGCTACAATGCCCTTACCTGCTGTTGTTGTGTGTGCACACATCCTTGCCAACATCCCTCATTTGATATGATCCAAAGCTCTATGAGGTAAGAAAGCAAAGAGATTCAAAGGCAGCATCCTTTTCCTCCTCTGATTGATAGAGCCTCTGCCACTGGCAAAGAGGATTTTTCCACAGGGCTTGAAAGCCAAATGTGCTAATTCCTCCTGCTTTACTCCTTTATGCCTTTCTCTGAAGGGAAACCTGCAGGTTTCAGATGCCAGCTTCATTCTAGGCATCCTTCCTAATTACCTGAACTGCCATTGTTATATGCAGCACATATATTGATCACTATCATGTATGTTGCCTTTCTAATATTCAGCGAGTGTGAATCAAACTGTGTCACAGATGTGGATTTCAATCACAAGGTATATCTGAGTGCACCCCACAGATCACCCTTTCTTAGAGTAACTATAGCTGAATCAGAAAAAAAAGTCACTCAAGTTCCTGTTCTTTAGTCATCATCTACGGTAATATGATTAGCTCGGGAACACTACAGGGCACCTAGTACTGAAAAAAATTTCAGCTTCAGGTGAGAGAAACCCCTTGCTGATCATGAAAGGTGTTTGGGAACACGCTTCCAGACTGGATTGCCTCCCAGATTTAGGAAACAGATGGCCTAGAAAGGTCTACATTCATTTTTCAAAGCACCAATTTTAGCATTTGCCTTTCACTTAATTGTGTTTAAAGAGAAGTTTTTTTCACTTCCCACAGGAAAACCACCACAAAAGGATTTCCAGCTCTGTGCTGTGCTGCCTACAGGATTTACCTCTCTAATTCCTGGGCTCAGATGCTGCTGTGCTTTCCATCAACTGCAAAAACTGTTCACGAGCAAGCTCACAAACAAGCTGTACTTTATGCCACTGTCAAGTAATTATAGTGGTAGGCACAGTTTGTAATAATGCTTTATGGAAAGGAAAAAGTCAGATATACCAATGGTCTTTGTAAAAAGGGAGGTTTAAAGATTTTGAGGTACTTGAGGAGAAATTAAAGCTGTCCACCTCAATCACAAGGGCAGCCTTATATTTTATAGCCAAGGGCCAAAGCATCATAGGTTGGGACATGACAATAATGCAAATTATTTTGCCTGATTTATTTGACACAGTCATGTGAAAAGGGCTTGTCTGAAAATTATTTTGGTCCATTTAATGCATTGCCTGCTAACAACCTCTTTCCTTTTTTCACCTCTTTCACGGCTGTGTTGTATCCCAGGTTGAGAGGATCCAGTTCTAGCCATGAGATGGTCCAAACCATTTATTGCCAGGTCTTGCATTTGGGTCACAACCACCATGGGCAGTGCTACAGGCTGAGGGCAAGAGTGGCTGGAAAGCTGCCCAGAGGACGAAGACCTGGAGGTTCTGGTCAGCAGCTGCTGAACATGAGCCAGCGTGTGGCCAGGCGGCCAAGAAGGCCAATGGCATCCTGGCCAGTGTCAGCAATAGTGTGGCCAGCAGGACCAGGGCAGGGGTTGTCCCCTGCATTCGGCACTGGTGAGGCCTCACCTCGAGTCCTGTGTCTGGTTCTGGGTCCCTCAGTTCAGGAGGAACATTGAGGGGCTGGACGCATCCAGAGAAGGGGAACGGAGCTGGTGAAAAGTCTGGAGCACACCTCCTGTGAGAAGCAGCTGAGGGAGCTGGCGGTGTTTAGCCTGGAGAAAAGAAGGCTCAGGGGAGACCTTACCACTCTCTGCAACCACATGAAAGGAGGCTGGGTTGAGGTGGGGGTTGACCTCTTCTCCCAAGGAACAAGTGACAGGACAAAAGGAAAGAACCTCAGGTTGTGCCAGTCAAGCTTTATCTTGGATATTTGGAAAATTTTCTTCACCAAAAGTGTTGGCAGGCATTGGAATGGGCTGCCTAGGGAAGCGGTGGAATCGCCATCTCTGGAAGCATTCAAAAAACATGTGGATATGGCAGCCAGGGACATGGCTTAGTAGTGAACATGGTGGTGCAAGGGTAATGGTTTGACTTGATGAACTTGAAGGTCTTTTCCAGTCTTACCAATTCTTTGATTTTGTGATATGAAAAATTACATTTGTCCAATATTTCCCGCTGCATACAGAGTGCATTTTCTGTAATCAAGAAGGGCCACACGCCACTGAGACTTCTCAGTGCCTGGCCATGTAATATATCCACATATTTGTGTAGATAGGTGCACAACTGCACACTCCCAGCCAGCTGCGGGGTGTGTGGGTATGTGTGTGAACACCAGGTTATCTGGTAATCCTCTGGCCTTTTTAGACCAGCCTAGCTGTTCCAAAACAAACATGCTGCTATAGCTGTTCTAGAATGGGTCATCAGGTGGCTTCGCTTTCCTGAAAAAGATTATTTCTCATGAATAATCACTGCCCTCTGGAAATACAGTGGCTTTCCTTCAAGTAGCATGACCTAGTGAGAACTACTCCCAAGCAACTATTGAGAGACGATGTATTCTGTAACAGTTATTATAGCAGATTTGCTCAGGTAGAGAAGGTCAGGAGAGGTGTTCACTAGAAACGCTCTTGGACCAACTTGCCCAGAGGTTAAGGAGCAATAAGGAGCAGAATGGAAGATTTTAATTAAGCAGGCTCAAAACTGATGCAGAAAAAGAAGCAAAGTCTATTTTTGTCTCTTGTCATCTGCGCCTCAATCACAGTATAGAATTACTCTGGTCCAGCAACTGCCTGCCCAGAGAAAGGCCCATATTCATTCCACCTCCAGGGTTTCCATTAACACAGCAGTTACACTGTCATTTGGGCAGAAGGCCCGAGTCAAAGCACTGCTTCATTTGATCTGCATCTGTCCTAAAGTAATATCCCTCTGTCCTTTCCATCCCGTTTCCCTCTGAGGAAGCAGGCTGCTGTTTTTGTGAGGAATGTCTGCCTCCACTGGACAGCAGAACACTTTAGAGCAATCACGCTAAGTAGGCAGCACTGCTGCTATGAATTACTGTCTATAGCACATTATGGTGACCTCCCTACTTTCTTTTTCCATTTCATATGAGGACCTAGAAAGGAAAGGCACCTTTGTCTGCGTCGTAATCATTCAAATATGATGCTTTTCAGTGATTCTTTCAAGGTAACAGAAAGCAATTTTGTTGAAAAAGGAGAATGCTCAAATAACATGGATCCTACTCTCCCCTTGTGCTTGGCATGGTGGAATTTACAGGCAGCCCCTCTATTTCTATGGGATTGAAAATTTGGCATTCTGGAGGTACCAGTTCAAAACTGTCCCTTTTTTTACCACCAAATTTTACTGTCAGGGTATCACGTTATTGTTTCATATAAACTAAAGAAATTTATGGATCTGATATTGTAAGATTAAAAGATGGATGCTTTTACTTCTGCTGGCAATTCCACCCATTTTCCCCAGTCTGCATGTCTTATAAGATAAGAAAAGGCCCCAGCTGTAACACAGGGAGGTTGCCATCCTCTACCAACCTAAGAAAGACAAAATTTTGAGGCTTATTTATTTATATTTTCTGCTTTAGTACCCTGGGAAACCATAAACTAAACCGTGTGCACATCCCTGTAAAGCCTTCCAGTTAAAATATCTTGATTTGCAAAGGTCATTCTTTGACAAGGAAAATGTTGAATAGTTATCGTTTCTTTAAAATCTAGGATTCTTAGGACTAATTTAGGAATAACGAACTGTTATCTCAATGGTTTTGTTTTGTAAGATGGATGAGAGAGATATTATTGGGGGAATATTTATTCTGAACGACCTTATGTTTCCTCTAAGGGAGAAAGGATTCTTGGCTCTCAAGTGTCAAGTTCTGTTTAGCTATTGCTAATGATAACAGTGACCTCTCGTGGATATTTCTGAAATCTTTTCTAATTCAAGTTATTTTAACCTGGTGGTAGTTTGGGGTCTGTTTTTGGCATTTCTAATACATTTGTAACTTAATAAAAGAAGAAAAAATTTCTCCCTTAACCAAGTTTATTACTAGACCCGTGATTTCAGTGTAGCAGATCTTTAAGTTAGAAAGGAAAATAGTACATATGTTGAACAGGAAGAGAATTGTTTTAAAAAATAAATTGATGGGCTTCAGGTCTACTAATTAGGTGTGCTACTATAGCCAGAAGTCATGGACAGCTTTTGGTATTTGCAATTAAAGGTGTTACATCTGTTTGTAGTCACTAGTAACTGCACCTGGGCTAGCAAATTTGTCTTTTTACTTCAGGCACAAAAGGTAGTTTCGGACTACTGTCACAGGATGTTCTGTACCACGCCTCTCTTTTTGGTTTCCAGCTGCGTGTTGTGCCACTTTAAACTTGGGCTTAGCCCTCCTTATGGCTTCTCAAAGCCACAGGCAGAGGCCTGGTCTGCAGTTAGCATTCATCAGCCTTCAAACCCAGGAGCCTGAGCTTTATGCCAAAGCAGCTGAGTCTCTTCTAAAGGGGCTGCTAGGTTTCTGCAGAAAGACCGGATGAATAAACTCAGGACATGAATATCTCTTTCATTGAAACACAGAATGGTTTGGATTGGGAGGGACCTTGAAGATCCTCCAGTGCCCATCCCCCTGCTGTGGACAGTGACACTTTCCACTAGACCAGGTAGCTCAGGGCCCCATCCAACCTGGCCTTGAACGCTTCAGGGATGGGGATCCACAGCTTCTCTGGGCAACCTGTGCCAATTTCTCACCACCCTCACAGGAAAGAATTTCTTCCTAATATCTAATCTAAATGCACTCTCTATCAGTTTGAAGCCATTCCCCCCGTCCTGTCACTACATGCCCTAGTAAAAAGCCCCTCTCCAGCTCTCTTGTAGGCTCCTTTAGGTACTGGAAAGCTGCAATTTGGTCACCTCAAAGCCTTTTCTTTTCCAGGCTGAACAAACCCAACTCTCTCAGCCTTTCCTCATAGGAGAGGTGATCCATGCCTCAAGCTGAAAAGGAATTACGTGGCTGGAGATGGGGAAAAAATACCTAGTGGTTTTTTCCCAAGGATTAGTCTTGGGAGAAATCCTTCCTGTTCAATAACTCCTGAGGTCCACATAACCATGGAAGTGTTTTACAAAGCTGAAAGACATTGGCACAGAGGAGAAAAAGGATAATGTGCCTGAACACCCACAGGACTGAGCTGAATGGAAATGAAATTCAATAATGCAAAATACACTTTGGAAGTACCAACAAAAATTTTCTGGAAGATAGGAACAGAAACCTGGAAATGCTGAAAAGAGTGAGCTTATGATGATCCATCAATGGCACTGGGGTCCATTAAGGGGAAGATTCAGTCTTGAGAGGCGAATGCCTCATCCAAGTGGGGAAATACTGGAATATAATAGTGCATTTTTAGGCAGGTATATAAAGACACAGGAACTTGAAAGATGATCTAATGAAGAGATGGGCTACTTTGACCATCAGAGAAGAAGACGAAGCTGTCCTGCTCCTGCCAGCAAAAGGAGAAGAAAGCTGTGATTACCCTGCACAGTTCCAGTTGGGCTGGAGGATGTGGAAGGGAAAATCTGCAGAGCTTACACCAAAAACTGAGCCTGGAAACTTTTGCAGTCTTTGCTTTGACCAGTGGGTGTCTGCAGCAGGTAAAGGATCAAAGTCCCACCACGATGTGAGGAGCCTGAAGGGACCACAAACAGAATGATGTGTAGCAAAAGGAAGAATAAACTCCACTTCCATATACATCATAGGGTAGACATAAGCAACAACTTACATTTATGTAAGAAAACAGTCTGTTCCATGAAGAGCAAATAAAAAGGAGCACACGCTTGGCTGAATTGAGCAGTCATTAGGCATGTGAACCAGGGTTTGTTAATGGACTTTTGGAACATGCTGTCAGTTGCAGGTATTAGCACAGAATGATGGCTGAAGGATGCCAACTTTACACAATAATTTCATATTCGGAGGACTTACAGCAGAGGATGGGAGACACAGCAAGTTTTGCAAAGGGACACTGTAGTTGATTTTTTTTATCCAGGATCTATTTATTTAGACAAATAACATCATCCCCCCCCCTCCTCTGCCCCCTAGAGAAAAAAACCCAAACTATGTCATACTTTAAAAAGAGAAGGAAAAAACCCCAGAAGATTAGCTTCCTGACACTGACTGTCCCCTGTAGCTTCTTTTCAGGATCCTGTAAGATTCAATTTACTGGTAACGAATTTTTCATTTTCTTTACTTACACAGTTAATTCATAGTGAAAACACCACCTTTATAGAAATATATATTCAATAAAGCAGATAGCTGATAAACAGTCTAACCACAACACACTTATATTATTTTTTGTACACATTGTACTGAGCACTGTGAAACTGGGACACACAGTACTTAAAGCATTGCACCAGGAAACCATATTCCATTACCATTTCACATGGGGGAGGAAGGGAAAAAAAACACTGCTCATTTTGCTTGTTTTTCTTTTGCTGTAATTACTTCTTAAGGTTCATCACTTAATATGATTTCAAAATTTCCATAGGTCTCAAAACCTCCTTCTCAAGTTTCAGAAACAGCAGACTGGCAGCAGCACAGCCAGGGGTCAGCTTTTCACCCAGGCAGTGACACTACCCCCATAGCTTTTGAGCCCTCTTGTCATTAATCCAAGTCTCTGGCCTTCAGATGTTTAATTACCTTTCTTTGAAGTGATGCATGGTCATTTACAGTAATGTACTTGTCCTCCTGGCCAGTGTCTGAGACATGGGGCTCTCCTTGAAGCTGAGGCACAGCACCCCTGTGATTCCTGGGCTAAAGTGCTCCACCAGCACGGGGCCAGCACCAGGGCACTGCACCCCAGGCAACACACATTTGTCAGAGAAGCACCATGTCCCACAGCACAGCAAAAGGATAAGGGGAAACCCACGGTAGTCTGGGTAAGGGCGCAGGAGGAGAACAGTGGCAGGATCACCAGGTTCCTGCCTGGAAGCCTACGAAAATAAAAGCAACTCTGAATTAGTCACAAGTCCAGAGGCCAAATACTGCTCTGGTCACACTTGGGCAGAGCAACAGCCAGACCCCTGCAGTGTACTGCAGGATTAGTCATGCTCTGAGGGAACAAGACAACACAGATTAATACTAAAACAAGTCATTCTCAGGGCTCTCAGAACCATCTGTCTTATTTTTCAATATTTGTTTCTTCTCCTTGATCAATAATCTCCAAAAATGCAGATTTTTCCTTAGCAGGAACAGGAATTGGAATTAGTGTCTCTGTCCTCTCCTTGGCCACCACTTTTCACTAAAGTTACAAGAACTGAGGCTTCTCTCTTGCTGGGATATCTTGCTGAAATCACCAAGCAGCTCAAAATTTTGTGGAGGGAAGGACTGTTTCTCCCGCCATGAGACATTACAGAGTCCCACTGTTGTTGTCCCAGCTGTCAGCAGCACTTGGAGCCTTCTAGAAAGATGGGAAGGATAACTTCATGTTTTACGTGCTCTGGGTATGTTTTAACCACAATAATAAGTAGTGGTTGCAACATAACACTGTCCCTGTCAGTGGTTGTCATGGTTCAGTATCAGCAGTCTGCAGGGGCAGGATAATGTATTTACCTCCCAGTAGCTCTTGGCAGAGACAGCTGGTTTCAGTCACCTTGCAGTGGTGTGGCTGACAACAGAGGCACAACCTTGCACCCAGGCAGGGCTTTTTATCTAAAACTTTAGCAAGAGAAATGAAGCATTAAAAGGAGTCTCAGTGCCTCTTTCCAGAAGCAATCAGGAGCCAAGTTTCTCTGAGCAGGATGTGTGGATGCAGGCAGGTTCACAGGTCTCCTCTTAAGCTTCTTCTGGGAACTTGCAGGGAACTCCTGGCTCCCAGGAGTCAAGATACTAATTTTCCCCTAAATTACAAATACTATACTAAAACTCCCAGAGGGTTGCAGAACATACAAGCAATAACTGCCTGCACAAATGTGCCGAGGAAAAATGCTTGCATCTGTAGGGCCCTTGAAGGCATAAAGTTACCGTCAAGAACAGAGTTGGTGGGGTGTGGCATGGCATGGCATGGCGTGGCGTGGCGTGGCATGGAGGATTGCTGTAGGGCCGTTTGCCGTAGTGCCTGGAAGTGGCTCCAGGTTAGGGTCAGGGTGCAGCCCTTGGGCTGGCTCAGTGCAGCACGGGCAGCTGCCTGCCTTTTTGCCTGAGCAGGAGCCAAGAGGTGAGTGGAGGTGAGAGAAGATAGGGTGACAAGTCACCTGGCGCTCCTGTCAGACGTTATGCAATGAGGGGAGCTGGGTAACCAGTGGTAACCAAAATAAAGGTTTTGTGTGCTTGCTGTACATCATGGCTCAACCCCAGACAGCAACTAAGCACCACAGAGCCACTCACTGTGGGATGGGGGTGAGAATAGGGACGGTAGAAATGGGAAAACTTGTGGGTTCAGATAAAGACAGTTTAATAGGTAAAGCAAAAGCCACGCACATCAGCAAAGTGAAGCAACAGACAAGCAGGTGTTCGGTCAGCTCTAGAAAAGCAGGACCCCATCACACATAATGGTGACTTGGGAAGACAAATGCCATCACTCTGAACTTCCCCCCTTTCTCCTTCTTCCCCCAGCTTTATATCCTGAGTCCATAGGGTGTAGGATATCCCTTTGGTCAGTTGGGGTCAGCTGTCCTGGCTGTGTTCCCTTCCAGCCCCTCGTGCACCCCCAGCCTGTTCCCTGGTGGGGTGGGGTGAGGAGCAGAAAAGGCCTTGCCTCTGCATAAGCATGGCTCAGCTACAGCTAAAACATCTGTATTGTCAATACTGTTTCCAGCACAAATCCAAAACTCAGCCCCAAATGAGCTACTGCAGAGAAAACCAGCTCTATCCCAGCCAAAACCAGCACACCATAACAACAGCTACACACAACTCCATGACCTCCTGCATTGTCCAGGAGGGGCTCGAGTGAGTGATGGAGCGCAGCCAGTCAGGCTGGGATGTCAATGAGGTGGCTTAGCAAAAACACACCAAGTTCTGGCTTCTTTTCAAGCTCCCTCTGCTCCCCTCTGTACCCTTGAGCTCCTTTGTATCCAAGTACAGGAGAGATAGAAGGGAAAGGCGTAGGCAGAGAAGAACCCAAAAACTCGGCAAAGGACTGCTAGACTTAGATTTCAGAAGGAAAGCATTTTGATGAACCACAGAATAATAGAATCTTTTAGGTTGGAGATTACCCTTAAGATCAACATGCCTAACTCTTACCCCAGCAGTGCCATGTTCACCACTAAACCATGTCCCCAAGTACCATATCTGCTGGTCTTTCAAATACCTCCAGGGGTGGCAGCTCTACCACTTCCCTGGGCCGCCTTTTTCAATGCTTGACAACCCTTTTGGTGAAGAAATTTTTCCAAATATAAACCTCCCTTGATGCAAACTGAGACTGTTTTTTCTTGTGCTATTGCTTATTACTTGTGAGAAGATGCCAACCCCCACCTCACCACAAATTCCTTTCAAGTAGTTGTAGAGAGAGAGTAGAGGGAGAGTAGGGCTGTAGAGGCTCCCCTGAGCCTCCCTTTCACCAGGCTAAACACCACCAGCTCCCTCATAGGACTATTCTCTTGATAATTCTGGGTCATTCAGGCTTATACCAGTGAAGGCTGATCTTGAGAAATTACAGAAGGGATCTAAGTGAGAGACTAAGCCTGGACTCTCTGGTTGGATAAAGCTCTAGCAGTGCAGCAGAAGTGGAAAAAAAAAAAAAAGAAGTGATCACCGGCTTGGAAGAACAATCCCTTTCCTTTTTTCAGCTCCTGGTGCCTCCTGTTGGTGCCCTTTAATTTCCTCTATTGAAAGAAATTATGAGATGTTAAGGCATCTGCCCATGGCTTCTTCAAAAATCTGCCTTCACTAGCCCATCCTCCCCCACCTGAGCGCCCCAAAGACCAAGTCCCTATTGTTTAACTTCCATCTTCCAAAGCAAAGGCTAGGGAGTGCAAAGGGAAGCTAGTAAGACCCTAGTCCAAAATGAAAAGCAGTCCTTTACACACCCTCCAGTCAGCCTGTGGACATCCTCACCAAACAAGTCTGCGGGTTCAAAACGGTGCCATAAAAAATAAAGGTGTGAGATGTACTGAGGGCTCTGAAACACAGACATCACATCTGGCTTAGGAAGTCTCTTCAGTGCTAGAGGCTGAGAGACGAAGAATCAGCATTTCCCTGCACTCCAGATAATGTTGCACCCTCTTCCTCCCCAGCTCCTCAAACTTGTACAACTCAGGAACATTCCTAACAGGAAGTTTGTGTGAAGCTGCATATTTTGGGTGGGAGAGAGGATTTAACACTGCGGACACACGCATCTGTTCTGTGCCAAGCGGTGCCTGTGCCAGAGAACAATCTCACACGCAGCTTATGAGCAGAGGCGGAGCCCAAAACGTCCCTGCTTTCGCTGTATTCCTTCCTCCACCCGGAATGAATGGAGGCAAGGAGGCAGTGCCGCCGGCTGATGCTGCCGAGCCCCGTGCCGCCCTGCTCGCTGGCGTGTGTCGGTTCGCAGTGCGCGCTCCTTGGTCCCTGCCCCAGCGCTGCGTGTCGGGCGGGAGCCGTGCGCTCCTGTTCTGGGACCAGCTCCAAAGCAGTACGTGCTTGCAAGCAAACCCACTCCCCACGCGGGGACAGATGACTCAAGCAAGAGCTCAGAAATATTTAACTCCTCTGTGCCAAGAGATTTTCCAGCACCAGGCGCAGAAGGAACAGAGTGCTGAGCAAAAGGCAAACTGCAATCAGCAGCTGTCTATCTAAAGGGGAACAGATATTGCTGCTAAAAAAAGTGTGTAAACCCAGGCTGCCTTACAACTGGAAGAACATCAACTCTTACCGATGCTTTAGTACACATTCTCCAAGAGGAATTACCTCTTACTACTCTCAACAATAAAATGAAGAAGCCTCTGTACTATAGAATTAGCACATACTGAAAATATTTGAAGAGGTCTGGCCAAAGCTGGCACTTAGGCAGTCAATTGCTGCAAAGTAAACAAGAAAATTACTTTCTTGAAAGCACCATCTGGTAAGGAGGCACCTCTGTGAAACCAGAAGCTTGTGATTCAGATTAAAAGTTCTGAACACAACCTTTAACTGTCTACACAGCAAACAAAACACTTCAGTGTGTGAAGAGTGGGAGGCACTTTTTTTTTTTACAGTTCCTTTATTTAAGAAAGTGTGGCCAATTTGGGCCTCCCTAAGCAACACAAAACATACCAGAAATAACAGAAGCTCTGAGTCTAGACAAAACAATACAAAAATGAGGAAAAATGGAAGATCTTTATGCACAATTAATCGGAGGAATGTGTTGATACTCTGTGGTACTGAGGTCACACTATTGCAGAATTACAGAAGTAATAGATTGTTTTTTATGAATGCTATGATTATGCCACGTAACTTGCTCAAACTCAGAGCCTCCCTCAAATTCTATATATAAATTTGGAAAAGAAAAAGTTTTCCAGGATATATAGAAGGCTCAAATTGAGGGATTTGGGAGAAACATCTTGCCAGATTCTTTTCATTTTTCCCATTTAAGCATTTCTTGTACTTTTCAAGTCTCTGGTAGTATTCAATATTGAGAAAGAACATTAGACTACTTGGAAAATTATCCAATTCTTATGGAGGATTTACTGTGCCTGGGTGCGAATGAGCTTAATCCTGAGCTTCGTAAGTAAACCTGGTGTGGGGGCTGAGAGTCAATCCATAACAACAGCTAGCAAGGGAGAATAAAAACTTTAACTCTAAAGTAACTTCCTATCTTCCAAACAGTTTTTCCACAAATACACATAAGCTTTGGAAACACTGCACCTTAAGCAAACCAGGCTGGATACTTCAGTATTAGCCTTTCCTCTGGAATTACTGTGGTCCCACCACAGAGATCAGTGCCTGAGCTTTGGGTGCTCCCTCATGTGCCCTCCTGCCCTCCACTTCCAGTAGAGACCAAGAAAAGAAAGAATCAGGAGGAGAGGGAAATGACATAGTGAATTCTGGTTCTGGGTAACTTTTGTTTTCTTTGAATGCCTCTATTTGAATCTTGGTCTCCACCGGCAAATGAGCTTTGGGTTTACAACAAGGCTTCAGAGATTTACCTAAAAAGTTGATCTGAGAGTGCTCCACATGAAGAAGCACCTCTTGATGTGCCTGTAGAAAACAGTGTCCTTTCCACAGTGTTTCTCCAAGTACGGGCAGGGCTCCAGGCAGCTGCATGAAGGTATCAGGGATAAGGAACTTGCTCCAGGGCAGGGCCGAGCTTAAAGCTTCGTATCTCTCCACTTAGGATGATGGACACTGTATTTCCTCCCTCTTTCTGCTTTAAAAGAATCCTTCTTTCCCTGCTAGATCTACTCTGATTTAAGAAGTCCTGCTGCCTCAACCTGCTCTCTTACTATAGCTTTGGCCAAAGAACTGGCAACTGAAGCCACCAGTCAGCAAAACCTTCCCGAGCTTTTGGTTTATTTACCTTTTCTCTCTTTTCTCTCTTGAAAAGAAAGCCAGTGAGTCAGCAAGGGAAGAACAAGATGCTGTGATGTGAAGGGGCAGGGAATTACAGGCAAGATTCAGGATGATGGTCAGTAGGTCACCAGAGGGCTTCATGAGCTGAACTGAGAGTAGGAGAATTTTATGATGTCATGAACAGGAACAGGTTGATGGGCTGAAGGGGCTACAGAGAGGTGTCTCCCTTTGCCTTTTGCTATGGTTAAAAACGAATTATGCTCTTGGTCACTTGCTGTAAACCATTCTCAACATGCCATCCTCAGGTTTGCATGGACACAGGACTATAACTTTAGAAGTTCCAGCTCTGCCTCTGGAGTATACTAGGTAGGGAAGAGGGGACCAGAGTTGTTTCTCTAACTTTGTCTGCGGTGAGGTTAACTAGCCTGACCCCAACAAAAGCTTCTGTGTTCAAAATCCAGGTCCTCCCAGGAGCAGGGCTCCAATATGGCTGTTGCACAAAAAGAGCAGCAGATGTTTATGAGAAAAAACGTAAGCAACATTTACAAGTGAAGGCATTTCTTCCATGGATTCATGAAGTCCCAAATTTAGCAGACAAGGCAGAACCCCACATATGGCAGAACAGAGCTATAAAAGTTGTCAGCAAGTGATATTCACCTCGATTTAGAAACAACTTGTTCCTACCATGTAACATAAATGCAATGGAAAACATGCTTGTCTTAGCTGCAAGTGTATGCACAGTCGCTAGAGGATCTAAGCAAAGTGCTGGCATGGATTCACTTTCTTTTTATTCTTTTTTCCACCTGATAGTATCAGATTTTCTCCCGATCTTTCTTATTCTGTGATCCAATAGTTAACAGCTTCAAGCAAGTACTGTTAGACAAAGTTAAGCAGCATTATTTTTGGTTCCCGGTTTGATTAGAGTGATGCAAGACAACAGACCACTACGGTTTCCACATTCCACAGGTGGCATTACTCAGGGAAGCAGGCACAGTCTGACATGCTGTCTTTCCAGGGCTTGGTATCTATCTACTAGCAAAGGACATGCAGAATAAGGGGGGAAAAAGCTTTTTACCAACTTCATGCAGCTACTTTACCTCTATTGTTACAAAGTCTCAAGGAGCACGATGATCTGGGTAATAAAAAGGAAACCTTGATAACCTCCTTTCTTCGGTGAAAGGAAATTGTTTCAAGAATGCTGTTGTCCAGGGTATTGAAGCAGCTCAAGCAGCACTTACAGACACTCCCACACACACTTCCAACCTGAAAGAGCAGTCCTGTAACTGATGTTTGTGTGCTCAGACATTCAGTGAATACAGACACAAAGGTCAGTCAAACCAACATCAAAAGAAAAAAAAAAAAAAAAGGCTAGCATTTACAAAAAATGCCTTCACAGCAGTTCTGCTCCAGAGTTTAGCTGGCAGGAAGATGTAACTGAGGAATGCGATATGCTCTCCACAATCTGGCTTGGCTTTTGCCTTCACACAATTCTATTTTAGAAGAGAATATCCTGAGTTGGAAGGAACCCACAAAGACCACCACAGTTTTGCTGCTGACCAGTGTCCCACCCCCCAATACACTGCTGCTAGCCATGTCCAGTTGCCTTGTTCTGGAACATCGCCTCCCTCACAGCACCCTGAAGGTATTTTATTTCACTGGGCTTAGACAATAAAGCATTTGTTGTTCTTCATTGTAACCATGTATTTTTTAGAATTTAAGTCTATCAGGCCAGTCAGGTCATGCTTAGGGCTACAAAATAATTGAAAAAGCTACAAAAGGAAGAGCCCACTTCATGATCATACCCCATCTTTGTCACAACCCACTCCTGAGGAAGCTAAAGGCTCACCTCCCCCATCCCACCCCTGCTGAGGGCCCCTCAACTCCTCCAGTCCCTCTTATTTTGAGGCCCTTCAGCCCTCCTTCAGATCCACCCCTCACATTCACCCCCAGTGCCAGAGTCTGCCCTGGGTGCCCAGCAAACCCCACCGTGCCACAACCTCTGCAGCCTCCCCCACTCCCTCGCACCGGGGCTAAAAAATTGCCATGCAGCTTATGAACCCCAGCATCTAACCACTGCTTCTGGGATGCCACTGGCTTCTTAAAACCTCACAAGGCCAGTTCTCAGCCCTTGGGCTCCTGTCAGGAAAACCAAACTACCACCCCCCTTCTGACAGCAGCACATCAGTGGCTTGTTTCGTCCACACCGTATTCACCTCAGCTCTAGCTCTTAGTCCTCACAGAGTGATAAAGCTTTCCCCATGAACTCACACTCATAAATTCAACCTGGTTTATTCCAAATATCACATAAATTAAACACATTTCCCATGAATATTGCAAATACACATGAAATGAACACTGCAATTTTTAAAAAAAGTTTTGGCTTTGTTTATGCAACAAGAAGTGCCAAATGTGGTTAGAACATGAACTTCTCCTGTATTTACTAGATACAAAAAGGTGCAGATTAATAATTTATATTTATACATATGTACACACTCCATTTCATTTCTAGCTTTAAAACAGTAAAAAATGGTTTCAAGTTTATCTACATTAAACATACTCATTTACATCTGGTCAGAAGCCCCAGATAAGAGTTGATACAATCATTTCACAACTGCAAAATTAAGGCGCTACCAAAATACCAGTTCCACTAGTGTAAAATGTAACAGGAATAGAGTGTACAGCTTTCTATTTATCAATTTAAAAGTGGACTGGAGAACAAGGAAAAAGGAGCAGTAAGAAACATGACAAGTTCTACAGGTTAGAAGTACAAAGAGATCTCGATGACTATCAAATGAACATATTAAAATACAGTAGATAAAAGGCCTCAGTGGCAAACAATTAGTATGCTTCTGAAAGACAAAAAAGGTTAAAATATATATATATCATTTTGTAGCTTGAAATTTTACAGGTGAACAACAGGTGTAGAGGTAGAGGGATTTTTTTTTTTTTTTGGCCTCTTTACGATGTATAAAGAAGGGCCACATTCACCACAGTGAAAAGACTCATCATATATCCCAGCATCCTTGCTTGGACAGCAAGCAAGAGAAGTGTAATGAGCTAGAAAGGCAACAAATCCTGTCTATCTCTTCCAGGAGCTCAGCTCCAATGCTTCCACATGTACCTTGGCAACAAGTTACACCTAAGCGCAGACTGGCTGTAACATGGACATTTCCTCTAGAGAGCAACGAGACAGCTTTTCCCGTGAGGTACGACTGGATGCTGCAGATATTATATGGCAGAGGTGATTTGGTAAAAATGAAACTGGTACTTTCCCTTAGAAAGCAAGTACCACAGGGCAGTGGTGACTTCATTTATTTATTAAAGCTTTGCTATTTGATCAGCATTCAATGTTTTGGAAGAAATGTCAGCTTTGGGCTGCTAATACGATTATTTGCATCCATACACAGACAGTTCCTTTGTTGTTATCATTTATCCAAAACATCAGTCACTGAAATATTCACAAACTGCTTTAAACCTTGACTAAAAAAAAATCCCTCTACAGTTCAGCTTTCTTTTCAATAACAATCACTCCATTAACTATGCAGGCCTTCATGAACACAGTAATGTGACTTCCCATGTAGAATGTCTTTACACATTACAAAACAGCAGTAAACAACCTCTCATTTCATAGGGTTTTCTGTCAGAAGTACCTCAAAAGTAGGTATCTTGAAAAAATCACTTTTGCAGAGAAGAATATTAACATTAACATTTACTGAGGCAAAGCCAAGAAGACACTAACTAGCACCTTGATATTTTTTTTCTTAAATGCACTCCTATCTGTAAAATTAAGCACATATAAGACCAGGGACCAGCAATATACAAATACCATCAGCAACCTCTTCCAGCTAAACTAGCAATACTCGAAACTAGGCCAGACACACAAACGAGCAAGATGAATGAGTCTTGAAGAAATACACAGCATGGAAAGGAATGGGAAGAACTGGAAGCTGAACAGAAAGGATTGCGAGATCAAATACAGTCCATCTTCTGGTCCGAGAATTAGTTTGTGAAATCACCCTTCAGCAGCTCAGCTGGCAGTGGGCTGCAGACCTACTGACTTTGACATTTCCTCCCCACAAATACAACAATTCCTTTATACTTCAGTGAATTCCTCTTCATCATCTTCAAATCCTGGAGGAAATGCATTCAACTTGAATTTTGAGTATTTTGGTGGTGGTAGCAGAACTTGCAGAAGGCTACTGTAGAGGTTATGACATCATTGGTTGTACATTATGCACTTCACAATTCAGAGAATATACTTACAAACTACTTAAATAGAAAAGGTGTGTTCAAGGTAGAGGCAGTTACAGTACATTCAGGGTATGTTACAGAAACCATTTGTGGTAGCCGTTTGCTGAAAGGAAAAAAAACTGAATTTTTGTTTCCCAGACCACAGAGGTTATAATTACAATACCCAAAGAGAGCAGGTAATATATCCCAATCACTGCATTTTAATGCAGTCTTCTTCCAGAATTCATGTACAAAGTGGAAAAAAAAAGTTAAATACCTCTTCATTGACAAATAAGGAGAAAAGAACTAAAAAAGAAACCAGGCACTTTGACCATTTAGGTAAGCAGCCATTTCTTCTTACCAGACTTCCGCACATGAACAAGTCTTTACATTGGTCTTGCTATGCTTGCAGCACATGAAGATTCAAGTCAACTTTTTTTCCCTGTTGGTAGTATCAGTTCTAGTTATAGGAAACTATGCCAATTGAATTGGTAACATTGAGTTATTTCATTGGCAGTTGAGCAAATGTTGATCATTTGACTGACAAGCGATCAATTTAATAGCTATCAAAGTTAGATATTAACAAAACAATACATAAAAAAATAATCAAAGAGACAAATGAAGGTTAACACCTGACTGAAGCTTGCATTGAGACTTGCCTTTATAGGTTCGGTTTGTGACTCCTTTCACGGTGTTACTGCGGACTGATTTCCATCACATACAGCAACTGGTACTAAACTACAATACTTTCGGGTTTGAAACACGTTCAGTAGAGACCACCCCAACGTAACAAGAGGTTGGCATGACACTGCAGGAAGGAGGGAGATGGAAACCTCCCCACCTTTCATCCTCGCTGGTTCCACTCACAGAGCAGGTGTTCAGAGTAAACTGCAGCATGCCTCCCTCGTACTTGGGGTGAAATCATTATTTCACAGCAGTGTTTATCATACTTTAGGGAGCGGCTTAGTTTGAATTTAGCAGTAAGACCGGCTAGGATTACTTTGGGTTTTCTCTTCAAAGAAACCAAAGTACATCTTTCCAAAGATTTTGTATATACTCATTCTGCTACAACACGTAAATCACAAAGAAGGGATTACCCAAGGCTACCAAATAGTGTGCTTATTCAGTAGCTATTATTCTTTCAGATAAACATCCTCAGATGCCTTGACTACAAACGGCTTAACCTGTTTTTTCCTCAGACTGTTATTTGCCGAAGAGAGAGAGAGAGGGAGATGTGGGTGTATGACAGACTGCCTTCCAATTCACTAACACAGTACTGTTGGTTATAGTCCTTGTGCATACTTCTGCTGGGCAGCGTAACTCCTCTTCTGTTCACTACCTTCAAGAAAGTCTAGGAAACACCTCTTCAATCCACTGTCCAGTTTCCTCTTCCTACTGAGTGAAAATCCAGATCACATGCAGGCCAATGGCACTACTCTAGTACTTAACTTTCTTGGCTAGAAACACCAATTCTACCAAAGTACTTTGAAGCAATTATCCACATCCATCAGCTACATTCTAAATGTAGCACAGCTCTGTAGAGGCTCAGTTTTCACCAGGACAACAGGAGAGTGTGCAAGGTTAGGTGAATACCCAGATAACAAACCGATGCAATCGATGGATGCAGGACGCAGTCAGAAAGGGCTGTTCCTTCTTGAAGGAATCTTTAAAAAATACAAAAAACAACCCCTCCCCCTTTGCCCTCCCCCAGAACAACCTGTCATGAGATGTTTTTCGGTGCCCACTCACAACACAAGTCCATGTTATCTGGGTCTCTTGCGAGTCACAAATATCAGTACACGTCTGATGGCGATTAGACGATCTTTCAGGGAGGTCATAGCCAATATAGCCAGCTGAGCTCTGTTTTCCAGAGGCAACACTGCCAAGAGCCACCAGTACCAGGCAGGACCACTGGGGTTGCTCTGCAAAAGGACGGAAAAACATGCAGTTATGTATTCACCAGCCCAGCCCCATGAAGAACATCACCTTCCTTCTCACCTTCTATTTGCTAAGAAAGTCAACACAAAACAAGTAACAACTGAACACTTAATTGCAGGTGTTCTCTTTATCTGTATACACCATTAAGACTTATCTCTTCAGCTACCAAATTACACAGGTATATTGTTTATCATGCTTCACGCCAACAGACCAAAACTGGGTAAATGAGAGTCTAGAATGTACAAAACCACAGCAAAAATCCATCAGAAAACAGTCTAGTGTTAAAATTCAGTGTAGAATAAGACTGCATAAGTAGGCAGGTTTTATTACCTGTGGCTCTGGTTCTTTTCCTGGCATAGATCCAAAATGATTGAGAATTTGCACTTTCATATTGTCTTTAAGAGAAGTAAACCAGGCAACAGCTTGATCATAGACTGAATCATGAAGGCGGACAAGTTCTTCATATTCTGGTCCTTCAACCTTATTGTTAAAAGAAGGGAGATGGGACAAAACAGGTTTGATACCGTGGAGTCCATATGCTTCCCCAGAAGCAAACGAAGCAAAATAATGCAGTGACTACAGCTGTTCAAATGTCCTTATCTAAACCAATTGTGCCTAAGTCTCAGATTTCAAACCTGTGATGCTGGAGTCTTTTTACCCTCCCCTAGGTGTTCTGAAGTGACATTTCCTGGAGCAGTAACTGCCTCACTAGTACCCATTCCTAAATGCTGGCATAATAAAAGAATATGCTCTCCAATCCTGGGACATATTTATCATCTCAAACCCACAACTTTGAGTCCCTGTCACAGAATGACCTCTGGACAGTGGTACATCATCTGGCAAAACAAAACAAACACTACTGCCACCGAGCACAGAGACGAGGTGGGGGGCTACAGCACTTAAGAGACCAGCACTATTTTATAGAAGTGTTAAGGCCATGGTAGGACAGCCAAGGAAAAGGAGGAGGGTAGACACCCAAGCAGGCAGGAAGCAGGGAAAGTGATGCTTTCCCAATATCAGAAACAGCCATGAAGAAACACCCTCACTGAAGCAGAGTGTTTTAGTTGCACAGGCCTACTATTAGCTATTAGGGGAGAAAAAGGCATAAGCAAAAACCACTACAAACTGGTGATTTGTGGGGGTATTTGGGGGGGGGTATTCTGGATTTTTGTTCAGGATTGTTTGGGTTTTTTTCCCCTTTAACATGTGCACATCACACAGGTGATTTCACCTATGCTACTCACTCAGATACACATCTGATCTAGCTGCTCTGGATGCCCTTCACAAGGGCAGGAGAAGCAGTTCTAGAGAGCAATTAATCTCGTCTTAAGGTAAGTATCTAAGAGCATATAAAACACGTATCTTTGGACGGAGATTTTTCACCATCAGACCTATCATGAATGTAGGGCACTGAGCAGACACCAGCCTCGAATGTGAGACAAGGTAAATCTCACTCTAATTATGAAGAGGTGGGTCTCTGGCACCATCTCTAAACAATGCTTGTATACCTGAGTTGCACCACTCTTCACTAGGGATTTAAACAGAGCACAGCCCTCATTCTGAGCAGACTGCCTATTTCAGCCTTTCACAGGCAGAGGCACCTCCATGAGCTCAACCTTTCGTGCTCTGGCAAACAACTGCATCATCCTGCACAGGTTAGAAAAGCACTGCTAAGGCTTTACAGACTTTCACTTCAACTGGGAGGGTGTGCTAGAGCTGTATGACCAAACTGACTTCATCAACTGGTAGGAGATTACTGCTAAGCTCAATGTTAATAGCTACCAGGGTTTTATAAACACGGTCTGAAGATGATCCAGAAAGCATGGCCAAAAATTCAGCCTTTGGCCAACACCCATCACAAACACCTGCCTTGATGCAGGTTTGCTAAGAGGACCTGTTTTTTAAAGCTACACCCCCTCTGCATTTCTCTGCTCTCAGTCAGCTCTAAAGGATGCTTGTACAGGGCCTGGTTAACTACGTGTCACTAAGAACTCATTTTAAGAGCAGACTCCCATATTTGAGGACCTGTTCCGTAAATGAGAGCTTGGAGGACATATGAAGTGTGCTGTCTGTTCAGTGCAAGAGAACAGTCAGTTCTCTATCAACAGGAGCATGTACTTTCAGAAGGCTTTAAATTCTGTACCAGTTTTAAAATGTTACTCTGACCTCACCTACACACCATGACCTCAGCATCCTAGAAGCTACTTTGAGATCCATGAAAGGAGTGTAACACTTTAAGCAGAGATAATTATAAGGGAAGAAAGGAAGAAAGGGAAAGAAGATACAAAGTTTGTTCCATGGTTTTTAAAACAGAGCTTTAGTGTATTTGGAATGATACTGGCTTAAAAATAATGCACAGCTAGCTTGAAATGCAACAAGGAAAGGCTATTTAAGTGAATCCAGCAATACATGGGTATGAATAACTTTGCACCATAGATCACCTTTTTATCTTCAAGATACTCGATGTTTGCTGTGTTATATCCATCTCGCTGGCCATGGCTTAAGACCCTAAAACGACGGACACCAACTGTATCAACAACTGAGCGTCCATCAGGAAAAAACTTTACGTCCCTGATCTCTAATATACAGCCATGATCTGCAAATCTGAAATGACAGAAGGGCATAAAAGCGGAAGTCATCAACAAGTGTTTATAGACATCAGGACAAATACTGGGCCTAATTCACCATTTCTTATTTGAAAGAGGATTCTGCTTTGGTGACAATACATTTCTGCTAATTCACATAAGCCACACAACCCCCACCCTTTCTGCCTTCCCTCAGAGGACCTGGGCAGCAGCATTTTCAGGGCAGGTTTGTGGGGTGGGAGGGTTGGAAAGGGACAGGAAACTAAATGAAGCATGTTTCACGCTGGGAGTTGCCAGCTGCTGGTGGCAAATTCATCTAGTTTGCAAAGAAAACAAGATGGGTGAAGATACTGTAAGAAAGTACAGAAACTGAGGAACAAATGCATGGCTGTGAGGGCTATCCCTCTACTCCAAGTTGTAAGCAGAAGACTGCAGGCTTTAGAAAAAAAAAAGGCTTTCCATATAGCAAGTCTTTTCTTGCATTTGTTTCCTTTAAAAAAAAAAAGTCAAACCAAACCCAAAATATCCTCTTCACAAAAGCACATTCATATCCACTATATTTAAAGTATGCATAGGTTTTAATGACAACCTGGAAACAGGCATGCAATAAGCTTTTACTTTATCAAGCTTACTTAACTCTACCTTTGTGGTGCAGTGATTTCACTAGAGAGGCTGACTGCACAATGACTCTTCACCACAATACATTTCCAGGTCTACACCTCAGCAAACTGCTAAGCAGGAAAAAGCACTGTTTCTAGTCTCATTTCATGATACCAAACCCTGCAGGGTCTGATAAATCCTTTATCAGGGAAATGCTTGTTTTATACTAGGGCTTGGCCATTTCTTACAACAGAGTGATGAAGAAATGACTCCTGCTTCTGCTCTACCAGAAATCATGGGTTTGGGAGGGGTGGGGGGGAAGCACACCACTGTGAACAACTGTTCTTTCCCAGCCAGTGTACAGGAAAAAAATCAGGAAGAGCAGGAGGAGCAGAGCTGCACACAGCTAGGTCCTGGTGCTCTACCAGTAGGACTGATTAAAAAAAGCAAGTTTGTTAGTTTATTATAGCAATATCACACTACACACTATTTAAACAGCTATATAACAGTTGGTTTTAATTAATGATTTTAGTGACATTCATACTGGATTTAGAAATTAATATAGAAGTGATGATTTTTTCTTTTTTGTTGTTCTCAGAAGAGTTACTTTTGGGTACACTGGGACCTCAATCAGAGAGACAAGAAAGCACCTGGAGACAGGCATAAAATGTACTGATAACATTAGTAGTTTATATTCTTTTACCAATTATAAGTTAAAATGAAGAAATAAAACAGAGGAAGGTAATGAACTAAACATGCTTTGTCACTGTGTTTTTCAAGGGAGGTATGTATCCATGTCTCAGCAGATGAGGCAAAACAAGTTTCCCCACTTCTTGTATTCCCAAGTTGATTTCGCAATTTTGAATAAACAGAAGAACTTCTTTACTTGTGTAAGAAGCTGGAACAGCCTGCCAGGTGTCTGCAGATGAAGGCTTCCTGCACTTCAGTGTTTAAGTTATCATGGTCAAAAAGTTTAATTATTTTAGTAACTCAAAACAGACAGGACAGAAATCTAACCACACTGTTGCATTTTAAAATACCCTTAATGATATTATCTAGCAAACCAATTACTGTGTTTTGGGGATTGTAACACCTTGGCCCTCTGTATTACTATACTATTACTACACAAATAAGTTTGGCTCTACCACAAGCCTGCAGGGATGTAAGGAGAGTTATCACTGAAGTCCTAGGGTAATTCTGTCCTCATTCTCACAAGTATTCGCTTCCAGGAAATTGGTAATAGGCCTGAAAGGAACTGTGGAGCACAAGCTGCTGCTGGAGTCTGAACTCCACTGAGTGCAGTACTGACAGCATGCCAAATGGCACTGCAGCACAGCCACAGCTGACTGAAAGCTGCAGCATCTCCTGTATTCTTACAGATACCTTACTGTCCAGTCTGGGAGAAAAATAAAATATCCCCCCCAAGAAACATGAAGTGGACAAGGAAAGGCTGCCAAGCCTCAGTAATGACTGCCCCCCTCTCAGCTCCAGTGATGATCATGTACAAAAAAATGCTGCTCCTGAGGATGCCTGTCTAATGCATTCTTAAAAATTCCCATGTTTGTCATCCATTCTACAGCCTGCATCATGCCAGTGTAACTTCTGAAGTCAGCAACTATTGCATCTCTTAAGGCAGACCTCTCAAGACCACCTCATGCTTCTCCCATGAGCATGGTCTCAAAACTCCATTTTCTGTGAAATACTTGAACTTGAAGGCTTTCGTAGAATCACAGAATAGTTTTGTGTTGTAAGGGACCTTTAATCTAGTCAGTCTCCATATAGGGAGCTGGAAACACATCAGCATCAGAATTCACAAAAATGAATGGAAGGTATGATCATATAGAAAGACAATGTAACCCACTCACTGCAGATAGTTCAGACATTGCAACACAGAAGTAAAGACAAACATTCAAATTCAACATTCAGCAGCAAAACAGACTTCTCAGCCAAGGGTATACTTTGTCTCATTAAAATGATACCACTCTTTCAGGAAAGCTATGGGAGGTTTGGTTGTTTTGCCTTATTTTTGTTTTGTTTTTTTTTAAACTGAGCAGACAGAGGAGGAACCTTACCCAGACAGTCAGCTTTCACTGGAACAAACAGGCCAGCAAGCTTTCCAAACACGCAGCCAATTAAATGCTATTTTTGGAGCCTGTAGTAGCAGGATGACTTGCATTCTTGCTATTATCCAACAGGGGAGTAATAAAATTACATCTTTGTGTAAAAAGGAATGTTTAAAGTTCAAAACTAAGAAGTAAGCAACATTAGTATTGGTTCATACAGGACTGGAAGGAACCACAGTGGTTTCGGGAGACAAGTATACTGTGCTGCAGTACTCCATTAGCTCACAGCAGCCTCTGCAACAACAGGACATTCTCAGCTCATCTCCTTACCCTTTTAATTCATCAGCTAAGCACATGCCAAACTGCTTGGTACCAGTTTCCATGCATCTTCTTATCATTAGGCGATAACGAGGTTCAAAGACATGGAGTGGACAAGGGATGGTCGGAAAGGCCATGGTACATACGAAGATGGGAACATCTTTGTTCAAACTGTAATAAAATTGTTAAAAAAAAAATCACTTTTTTTTTTCTGGGTGCTGCTATTTTCAGCATATATCCTTAAAACCAGGACAAATGGTTTCCCTAGGCCTAATCTTTGTACATGCATATCTCTTCAAAGTTTGCCATTTTCACAAGACAATATTTCAGGACTCTTTTCACTAATACATTAAGTAAACAATCCCTCTAACCTACTTCCATAGAGGAAAAAAGTCAAGAAATAGCCTATTTCCCAAAAACATGCATGCTGATACATCTTAGGTACACATGGCAAGATTTTGGTGACAACTTCTCCCATCAACAAAGTACTTAAGAACAAGATGGCAAGCAAGATGGCAGAGAATCCCCAAACTCAGTAAACCCCTTTGATTTTGAAGCCCACTAATCCACTTAATTTTTTTCAGGATCAACTGCATGTTTTGTTTCACTTTTTAGCTGAGTTATAGCACAACATTCGCAAGTCACTGACAAAACTGGATCCTTGAACTTTTCCTGACCTGAAGTATAACCCATTTATAATTTGAATTCTACTCCCAGAAAAACCCTACTGTAACTTCTAAAGCTATTATGTTGTTTCAGAGGAAAAAGCGATTATCTTTAAGAATATTGTTGTGCCTCTCCACCATCCAAGCACATTGTTACTTGTTTATCTGCAACATACACATCAAAAATACAAAACATCTGGCAGGTTCATTTACAAATTCATTCCTTTGGTGCATTTTTATAAGCAAATTAATCTTCTTCAGTAATTTAGATTGAAAAATACATTTTTGTAACAGCTGTCAGTAGTATAAAGAGAGCCTACTTTGACAATTCCTTCATTTCTTCCTCATAAACTTTCTTCCTTTCAGATAATTCCTCTGGCAAGTAACGGACTATCAGCTCTTCCGTAAGGACGGTCTTCTTGTAAGTTCTGCTTGCCAGAAACTACAAGGAAGAGTCAACTCTTAAGTCCGATAACAAGAAGACAAGTAACATCTCTTCCTCCCAACCCATTCTTCCCTGAGGCCAAAGTGCACATTAGTTAGGACTGTACTGATTCCTCACCCTTTTCAGCCTCCAGGCACCATAACTTCCACTTCACCATATGTGGTTCACCCCACTGTCCTTTTAACTCTAACCCCACACCCTGTTTTGGCAGAAGCCCTACTACCAAGAAGAAAAGGCAGCCCATCCTCACCTCTGCAAAGATACATGTATCTTTTTCATCTACAGCTGTCAGCTTACTGGCAAGAAGTACTAAGCATGGGATACCTTACATCTGCTGTTGACAAGTGTTGACCAAGGAGCAACCATTCCTCATTCACCACAGTTTCCACGGAAACAGGAAATATGGTATGAACACGGCTATGGCTGGGGGTCCCCAGGCATGAGCCTGATATGATACTGGAAGAATCACATTTAAGAACCAGCACTTGTCTTCCAGTGAATGCCAAATATATCCTTGAGTAAATGAGGTCTGTGCACAACTTGATGCTGTCTTGCTCTGGTTTCACAGAATCATAGAATAGTTTGGGTTGGAAGAGACCTTTAAATGTCATCTAGTCCAACCCCTTCAGTGAGCAGTGACATCTTCAAATGGATCAGATTGCTCAGAGTCCCCCCATCCAACATGACCTTTAACGTTTCCAGGGATGGAGAACCTGCCAACTTCCTGGGCAAACCTCTTCAAGTGTTTCATCACCCTCATGGTAAAAACTTTCTTACTTATATCTAATCTCTTCTGATCAAATCAACTCTCTTTCACTTCAAAAGCATTTCCCCTCTAAAATGTCTGTCCCTATCTTTTCTATTAACCCCCTTGAAGTACTGTAAGGCTGAGATCAGGTCTCCCCAGAGCCTTCTCCTCACAAGCTGAACAACCACAACTCTCAGCCTTTCTTCATAGGAGAGGTGCTCCAGCCCCAGACCATGTTCATGGTCCTTCTCTGGACTTGCTCCCCTGTGCTGGGACCCCAGTGCTGGATGCAGCACCCCAGGTGGGGTCTCACCAGAGAGGAGCAGAGGGGCAGAACCACCTCCCTCACCCTGCTGGCCACACTGCTTTGGATGCAGCTCACAAGCAGAGCACAGAAAATCTCCGCACGGATGCTTTCAGAAGAACACAACTTCATGCAGTTTTGTTAACCAGGGCAAGGACATACTTACTTCTGACAGCTTTTCCTTGCAGAGTGGGCAAAGTGGATTATGGTCAAGGCAACGCTCAAGGCATTTGAGGCAAAAGGTGTGTCCACAGGGTGTGGTAACAGGTTCGTAGAACAACCTTAACATGAAAACATGGAACAGAAAAGCTAAGCTGCCAACAAAAACAATTCCCAATGTGTGGAGAGGAGCGACTAGCCCTAGCTCTTTCTTTCCTGCTTTTGTATAAAGCATAGGTGACTGTGTCATCTAAGGATACAAAAAAGGTTTTCATTTTCAGAAGTGGTAAACAATGGTGAACAGCATACATAATGAAGAAAACCACATCTGTAAAGGTTTGCCAGATGTAAGGTTCAGCAAAAAGGAACAGAGCATGACCTAGACATTCTCTGGCAGGTTTCTCTTCTTACACCATGAAAACTTTTTTTCAGAAGCTAGAGAGGCTTTGTTATGTTAATGTCAGGTCAACACAGTCATACCTCATGCAGAGGGAACACTCAAAGTCCAACGCATCCACCAGAGTTGTTGGTATTTCACTTGAAGTGTCAGTGGTGTTTTCAGGTAAAACATCTCCATCTAAGTAGTCAAGAAGATTATTATAGTAAATATGGAAGCATTACTGCATTTTCCAATGTTTTTTACACTGCTGAGTTTTTCATAAAAAACCTGACTAATGTCTTTTCTTTCCAGAAGTTTTGTTTCTAACAAACATATTTCCCATCGAAGATTTAGATTTTTTGGTAGGAGATCTTTTGGAGAGCAGAGGATGATGTCTGTGGCCAGAGAATATACTTTAGAGCTGAATACCCATTATTTGCTTCTCCAAAAATGATTGTGTTGTGGGTTTTTCTAGACTAGTTTTTAAAATATTCTGCTATTGCTTTCCTACCACCACCCCCACATTAGCCAGGCCAGATGTTTTAAAGTACATTAAGTCCAGAATTTAATTTGTTTACACACAGTCAAAATATTTCATCACTGTTTATTATAGATTTCTCAGCAGGGGTAATTTTTCTTACAAATATAAAAAAGCTTACATTTTTCTAGACTAGGCTGTTGTAGAAATCCCAAATTTCAGACAGCTTAAAAGTTAAAGGACTATTGCAACTGAAGTTGCATTAGCTAACATAGCTTTTACTAGCTCAAAAATCCTCAAACAGAGAGGCAAAGCACTTCACTTGAAATTCTGCCCAGATTGATTTCTGAGGGTGGTTTATATCTCTGGGTCAAACTCCCTTTAAGGGTATGCACTTCAAACTTCACAGCAGCATTATTCAGGCTCAAAAACTATCAGCTCCAGCTTCTGCTGACATTCACACAAGCAAATTCTGCAGCTTCTTTTATAATTTGCATCTTTGTGATGAGTTGCAACAGAGCCGTGACTGCTGCCTCCACATGTTTTTTATTAACCAAATTCTTGACCATTAAAAAAAGCTCTGCTTTTTATGTTAAATTAAACCACTAGGATGCTTTGTTCAAGAGTAACTTATGCTCAGCATCTGGTTTATCTTGAGCACAGACAGGATAGGTGGTGTGTGGCCTATGAAGAAAAAACAGTGCTATCTTTAACCTACATCTCATATGTTAGCATTTAGTAATTGCAAGAACCTGGCTGTGTTAATTCTGCAAATAGTAACATGGCACTGGGACCTAGAACAGACCAGAAATTAGTGCTTATGGGTAAAACACGATCTCTGGCCTTCCCTGTGAAGATACAGGTGGGTCAGATTTCACAATCTATTTACTGAGTCTGCAGTTCACAGGCAAGTACAGGGTTTTTTCCTCCACAGCAATGTGATCAGAAACTGGCCATATATTGATCTTTTGTAGAGGTTGCAGACAGACAGCTGTACTTGACTTTTAACATTTTGAGGCAGAAGTTAAACTCATCAAGGTGTTGGTTTTGTTTTTTTTTTTTTTTAAGGGAAAAAATTCACATCGGCACAGCAACATTTTCAAAGTCTATGTTAACCAAGTATTACACTACTCAGTAAAGTATTGCCTTCAGCATTATCAGCCCTGAGCAGTAAAGCCACTCTGGAGGTCTTTGTTAGAAGCTTGAGAAGCATACAAATTCTAAGCACAGGTATCAAGTAACAAAAAACTGGGGGGTAGGGGCTTATTACCCTTTAAAAGGCTTCTTTGTTTGCTTGGAAAACTTCATGTAAAGTTGCATGTGACCGTTTCTACTGCCAGCTAAAGATTAGTTTCCAGGCTTACTTCATCTTTCCATCATATAGAAGGACAATGAAGTTCAGCTATAGCTGAGACCTAGAAAATGGAAATGGCACTACCAACCCGAAGACTAAACTGTGAGTGGATTACACACACATTACACTGCAAATGGCCCATCTGAGAAAGAAAGATACAGTTTTCATTCAATGAACTTAAACTGCTCTGGAATAAGGTAAATAGGTTGTTAGAGCAGAAACAGACACACCAGAGAACTAAATATTATCCCAGTTCCTGTAGGGAATGTTTTATTGACACCTATGAAAAGGGAGGAGTAAAATCTTTACAGTTTTTCATTATGGGTAAAAGAAATGGCTTGTCTAAGCTGCAACACAAACCTTTTTTAAGAATCTTGTTGGGGACATCCAAGCTCTGCAAATCCCTCATATCACTGGACAGCTTTCTTTTTAAGCTAACCCCAGGTAAACTGGAGAGAATAGCTCCCAAAGACTTCTTGTTGTCATCAAAGTAGAGATCCAGAACATGATGGGCAACAGAAGAATCAGTGCTTCTGAATACATCAGATTCTTGGGACGGGGTTTTTGTTAACCTGAACACAGTATCCTAAAAAAATAAGAACAGTTATATACAGCATAAGACAATTTTGGTTTGCTTTTATCTATTAGTTTTATCAGCAATAGATCAATGTTCCCACAAGGAGCCTAGCAATGGAGAAAGGTCTGTATCAAAGGCCACTTTCCAGCTGCACGAAGTAGGGCCATGTCTCTCCCTACAGCTCCTGTCTCTAGAAATTATGCTCCTGTCATGCTGAATCTTCAGTGGAAAAAACGACAAATACAACTGACCCCCACATGAAGGCATCACATTGTTTTCTGAACAAAGGTTCACTCTCTTATTTTTCTGAGGAAGTACATCCCAATAAGAGATCCAACAGCAACGGAGAGAACAAGCTTACCATGAAAGTAAGTGCCTACATGGGTGCAGGCAAAGACAATGTCACACAGATCAGAAAGATCCATGTGCTACTTTTGGTATTTTTATGTTGAACGCTTTTTGCTTTACCTTTGAAGACCCAGCAACAGAGTTATCTTCCCCAGCTGACTGTGTGTTTATGCTACTCAGAAACGCAGGTTTCAATCTTGTATGGGATGTTCGACTAGAGAAAGGCGCTGTTAGACTATCATGCACATTTTCAAAGGCTGGGAAAAACATCTCACACATTATCTAGTCAATCAGAGAGAAAAAAAAAGAAAAAGTAATAATTACAACATAGATATTTATGTTTGTGTGAACACAGATGCACAAACTTCAGTTTCTAGATGCCACGAAATTCACAATATCCAGGACATCCTGCATTCCCCAATGCCCACGGGAAACCTGAATGGCAGTCCTCACCACAACCAGTCACATTCCAAGGTGCTCTTCTAGTGCCCACCTCCCTTACCAAAGGCTTCTGCTCCCCAAGAGCATCCAGGGCAGCAGTCTGTTGCATCCTTCTCCTGACCCTACCCATCTCCATTTTGACACTCAGACCCTGCCCCCAGAAGCCTTCAGACCATGCTCTCCCACCAAAACCAGTTAATGGAGATGTGTTTAAACATTCTTTGTGCTCTTCATCCATCTCCTCCATCCTCAAGCAGAATCCCTTGCTTAAACCTGTGTAGAGCCTGTTCCCCCTCTCACCAGTACCCACCAAGCATCTTGTCAAACCCTCGTTTCATTTTTATAAAAAGCTGCCTGTATGGATGGTCACAGAGAACCTGATGATGGGCTGTTAGCATTTAATGTGTATAACTTCCCATAAGGGACAAAATGCTACAAGAACTGCAGGATTTTTCCAGGACAGGGCAGCACACAGCTTCCTCTTCTCAATCCTCTGCCACTTCCCACAAAAAAGTCATTTTCTGATAGGTACTAAAATTAGCAGCCTCAAGCCTACACAGTGGAATTCACAAATATATAATGCCTCTGGTTGAGGCACCAACCAAACCCTTGAGGTGCCTCACACAGCATAATTCTAAAAATGTTTATTGGAAAATCTACTGAATCAAATTATCCTTTGGGTGTTTACTATCACCTGAAATACCACGAATTTTACTTGGCTGTGGGATTAAAAGCAGCACAATGGCCAAGTAGCCAGTAAATACATTTTATACCTTCTGGGCTTCTTTCTTCATTGAGCTCCATTCAGGATTTAAGGCAACACAATAAAGAAACTCCTTCAATGCTTCCTCAGTCCTTTCCAATCCAGAAAGAGCTTTTGCTTTCACATAATGGCCCTGTTCACACAAAGGAAACGTACAAATCTAGAGATCATTTCTGAAGTGGCAGCAAGACACCTGAAAACAAACCTGAAAGTTCAAGTCATTCTGCAGGTGAAGAACAAGATGCTTTTTGGGTAACGACCTCTTTGACATACGTGACTGAAAGAAATGCAGTCCCTTCTGGTGAAAAAAGATTCCTCAGGAACCCTCTGCTGCATCATCCCTTGCCAAAGGCATTGCTTACTTCCTGAGAGAAGAGCTGGGAATGAGGAGGGATGTTTTTTTCTCCCAGGGACAAAGTCTACTACACATCCCACTGTGCTTGGATACCCCAGAGCAGTTTCACATACCAGGACAAACTTAAAAAGTAATGCAGCTGCACAGAAAAGGCAGTGGCACAGGGCGGCCTGGAAGTGGCAGCTAAGAGAGTTCAGGATAGTCACTTCTCCTGGGTGTCTTACTAGACTTTGGGCCAGTTTTATTTGGCCCAAAAACATCATGATTTTAGGGCACCTTACCAATGCTTAACCTGAAGCATTTTAGCCCACCCTACCTCTCCCGTGTTCTGGAGTAACACATCCATGGCCAACAGGTACGGTAGCCAGCTTGGGAATAAATCCTACTTTATTTGTTACTAGTAGCAAGAGAGGAATGCCTCGCCTCTGAACTTACCTGCAGATATCAAACTATAGTTATAACCTGACTATGGAAATTACTTCCTTCACAATGAAAAGAAACTAAGTGTGCACTTAAACATTTCCCTCTTGCTTATTAGACAGAAGTGTGCTCTACAAGTCCACCTCTGACCCACGTGAACATCTCTAGGCTGTACTGAAAGTACAGCTTCATTCATGTAAGAGACTGGCTAGATAAGCAGATCCACTTTTCTTCCTTCATAATGATGCTGAAAGATCTGGTATCACATAATCTTCCTGAGCAGGTAACTCCCTCATTTTTCCAATACTGCTGTCCAAGCTGAGAACTGTTAATATCTTTACCATTCCACTGGAATTGGAAGAAGGAAGCTATGCCAAAAGCAAGTAGCAAGCATTGCATAGGCCAGGTTAATTAACACAATTATCATTTGGTGACCTGTACAAGAGGTCTCAGTACACATCGATTCTCTCCAGGTGAGACACGTTTTCCTTTTCCTCAATGCAGTAAGAAGAGAGATACTCTGAGGCCTGACCCTGACCTTCTTACCCAGATGCTTGCACAGCCTCCATAAAACTTTTTACACGCCTGCCAGCACTGTCAGCATTACTGCACTGCACTGGGGAGCCTACAAGCTTGGTTGGACTCATCCTTCGGGGCCATAAGAGCAATGTCCTTATCCGACCTACAAGGGAAGACTGAGCTGGGCTGTCCGCAGATAGAAGTACCTACAGATCCAATACCAGGAGTTAGGCCCAGGGACTAGAGGCCCCTATATTTCAGAGACTGCCACCTTCCCTTTCCTATTTTCATATACCCCTGACATCACGGCATCAAACTGAAGGGGACATCCAAGCAGGACCACGTGCAGCAGGCAGGAGGGCACCTCTATCTACCCTCCATATAAAAACACACCTGGAAATTTCTCCCTGCCTTACAGAGTCCAAGGACCTGGTTTGCATAGCAACTGAAAGGAAACCAACTTATCTATAGCTCCAATGACTACAGCACACCAAGGTGTTTCACCAGTAACTCAGCAAGCCATGACATTTGTTATCAATAAGCCAAAAGATACCAGTAGGTGAACACTTGCATTCTAGGAGCGACTCCCAGAATTAAGTTTAATTTTATGTTGGGTTTGGTTTTTTTAACTACACAGCAAATGTTTGAGCTAATCTCTGCCACTGGATGAGATGCTGCAACACACAAAACAAAGCAGATGCCCAGAGCTCCTGGAGAACATGGATTCTGGGTCAGCACAGCTTATGTCGATGTCCTCACAAACATGAAAGCACAAGTGAAGTACGTCTGAGACGCTGCTGGTTACGCCATGATGACATATTTCATGTTCAATTAACATTCTTCAGAGATGTGATTAATGAAACCTTTATCCGCCTACGACTGACACGCATCACATTTCCATGGATTCAGGCAAACAGAAGACACTTCAAGAAAACATCTGAATGTGCGTAATTCATTTTTCTCCCTCTGCACAGAAACCCAGCCAGTATCACCCAAGATGGGATTCCTGACTTGATGAGAAATTATCCGAGATAGAGAAGCAAACTGGATGCAGGGGAAGATTATGAACTGCCTTCCAACATGAAAGGTTTTAATGGGTGACAAGACAGCCTTCAGATCACTTAACTTGTCAGAAACTCGGTGTTTCAGACCTCTCTGCCTGCCCTGCATCACCCCTGACTGGGAATGGAGCACTAAATGCACAGCCCTGCTTGCTGAGGCATTTATGCAATGCCTCCTTAGTCTCCACAGTAAGACAATGTGTGCCTAAAATCCTCCCCCAATTCCCCATGCCACGCTCTCCCCAGAAAGCACACAGAGGCTTTATCTGCTCAAACCTGTGCTGCAGTTTTGCTACTGATAGGAGAGGGACTGACTGCAGGTGTAATCCTAGGTGGGCTGAACTGTCAGACACCCAGCCCACCCTCGGGCAACCAGTGGTAATGACGGGCACCACGTGCTTCTTCCATTTCTCTCTCCTAACATCGTTTCTGACACTTGCTTCAAACTGCCCACTGCTCCTTGTAGCACCTCCTTTGGCCATGAAAGAAATCCCAACCCCTCCATGAAACACCATGACACAAGCAGACATCACAGATATGAAATCTTAGGATTAAAGAAGGAAAGCAAATAATCCTGAAATACAGTCTGGGTTGCTCCTCAGAAAAACCCATTGGCCAGCAGGCTGTCAAAGCCACCTGCTTCCTGAGGACACATCATCCCAGAGGGACCTGCAGGGCCATCCTGGGCTGCCAGAGCCTTATGGACTGATTCTGCTGCCAAGCTGCAGCACAAGCTGTAACGGATAATAGGCACCAGCATGAACAAAACCACACCACCAGCTGCCCACCACCAAAACCCCACCAGCTGGAGAGATTCTGAGGACCTTCCAGACTTGTTCTTTGAGGAACTCAGACATTTTTGGCCCTGTTAATGCCACGATGTTCTTCCAACAACATCCCCAGCAGCACAATCCCAGGCACAGAGAGAAGCCCTGAGAAGAAGCGGGTTTCCTTTTGGTCTTTACAAGAGGCAAGCACCGTACCGTGGGCCAGTGGGGTTTGTTTCGGCAGAGGATGTCCGCGTCGTGAAGAGCTTGCTGGTAGTTTTTCATCAACGTACAGAGTTCTGCCCGCTGTGCTATTAATGAACACTTGCAAGGAGCTGGAAAACAAAAACAGTTGCAAGGAACTTCATTAAAAGAAGTACTAGGACATGTTAAATACAATAACCTCACATCCAGCCACCATAACCAAAAAAATCACTACTTCACACCCATTACATTTATACTCTCTTGTAATGGAAAAAAAGGCAATTCCTTCATTCTTTCCTGCTTAAAATATATTCTTCTCACCCTGAAGCAACCTCTGTGTTTTATCTAGCAGGACATATTTCACATTCACAAACAGGTTGCCACTGTTCTTTTCCTCATCTTGCTTACAGGATGCTTCAGAAAGCAAAAAGAAAAAAGCTGTAAGTGTTTCTACCCTCAGTGTGGAAAGAGAAATCGCCAAAGCAGGACTTCAGCTAAAACGTTCCTGGAAGCCATTAAATAACAAAAATGCATGCAGCCTTTATATTTCGTATCTGCTTGCCTTCCCCAGAGCAAGCAAACCTCTCATGATCACACACCTTGCCTCCACAAATTCATGAATCATTCAGTTCACATGGATTATCAGCTTCCCAAGCATTATTATTCTGTCCTTTCCTAAGGTCTCTAGAACACATTTTAATTTCATAGAACCATAGAAAAACTGGCTGATCCATCCATGTTCAGCCTGTCTACCAGGACCTCCAGCTCTTTCCTGCAGATCTGCTGTCTAGTCCAGCCCACCCTGTTGCACAGGGTTGTTGTGTACCAGGTGCACCTGCCTTTGCAGAAGTAGGCAAGGCTGGTCAGCCCATGCCCCAGGTTGTTGGTTTGAATGGCAGCCCTGACCGCCAGCACATGAATCACCTCCTCCTCTCCCAGTCTGGCGTGACGGACAAACTCGCTGACAGTGCGCTCTTGCCTGCGATGGAAGCTGCTCATAAGGTGCTGAACTGTGTCAACCCCATTACCAACACCAGGACAACGCCACTGGCAGCCATCCGCCCAGCAGCTCTCAAGCCATCAGCCACCACCCCATGCCCCTAATGGTCCAGTCAATCCTCCACCTCCCTGCCACAACGTCCCCAGCTTGGCAAGAAGGACACTGCAGCAGGCTGTGGCAGCATCCTTGCAAAACACGCACGAAGTCCCAAATAACACTCTGCTTTTGTTCACTACAACAGTTACGTCATTTTAAGTGATGAGATTTATGAGAGATTTACTCTCGGTCACTCTTGACCTTCATGTACTGGGAGAGGCCTCCAGAAGGCTGGAAGCTGGCTGCTGGCAGCTAAGTGCAGTAATCCTTTCCCAAATGTGAGCTGGTTAAAACTGTCAGAACTGGTAATACACTTTACAAAGGCTCCAAGGTGTGCTGAGAGACAGCATCACGTTTCTGCACATTTTAAACTTCACATCCAAACTAGCTCTCTCAAGATTCTTCCACCAAGTGTCACCTTATGGATGTTCACACACGGGCTCCTGTCTCCAAACCTCTCCTGCTCTCTTCAGCCTGCTTTGGCTTCACTGTTTGGATCTCACTTCAGCACAAGCATCCTAAACGCGCCCTCAGCAAGAACACACTGCCCATACACAGCCCAAGTACAAATGCATTGCATGGACACAGAGCAAGCACAACGGCTGCCAGGTGCCACCACTCATAAGTTCAAGCACCTACCAGGAGGGATGGCTCAACACCACATTCCCCTCCCACCTCCTCCCCTCTCTTGGGCTGATGCTACTGCTTGTGTGGGCAAACCAGGCTCGCGTGGTTGCACCGAGAACCAGAGCAAAGAATCAATTGACTGAAAGTTAATTCAATAGCAACAAATAAATAGGAAGGTTTAAGAGGATCGGTTTCCCCTCAACTAGTCCACTGTACAGCCACACGAACTGGAGCGCCAGGACACCGGATGAGAAGGAAAGAAGCAGCAAGCAGCGCTGCCTTTTTTGGCTGAAGCATGGACTGATGCCAGATATACTAACTGCAGAATGACATATCAGGGCTGATGCTTCTCCGCTGGTCTCAGACAGAGACAGCTAGAGACTACACTTAAACAGCTCTGCAAAAGCTCACACAGTGGGGTTCTGTGCTAGTTTTTTGTTTGTGTGGTTTTGTCATGGTTTGTTGTGCCTTTTTTTTAACTATTTCACATGCAGACTGCTGCATGCAGTGATCCACATTTCTACCTGATAGTTTTTAAAAAGACTGGAAGTTAAATGAAATTGAATGCAATTAACCTCCAAGCAAGTTTTTTGTTTCTTTTAGCAGATGCTGAAATATGAAATTATTTAATTTAGCTGCATTTGAACAGTAAGGAATGCATACTTTGTATTTCCACCTTTGTCTCTGCTCTAGGGTACCCAGGTGCAGGGTATGCTGAGGGGGTAGAAGCAGCAAGCAGAGTTAGGCACCTCAGCAGGAAAGCAGGGTGGGGTATTTCTGGCACCATAAGGTAAGGAAGCAGTGTGAGATTAGGGGGCAAGGCAAGTCAGCTTGCTGCTTCTGTCCACTACTGCACATTTTGATCACCCTGATGCTTTCCAGCGCTTTTCAGGATGGTTCACACATCCAACAGACCCAGAGAGAGAACAGGTTCATCAGCTCTTTTTCAGGAACTTGTCTTCACTGCAAAAGTTATAAGCACAAAAACACCCACTGCAGAGCACAACAGTGTGCCAAAGGCTGCAGGTCTTCCTGAAGCACAGTCCAAAGGGTCTCACAATATGAAAGGAAAATAAACCAACCTGGAGGCAAGCCAGAAAAAGCTACGTGTATTCAGGGCTTGTACCTCTCATTCACTGAGACTCAGTCAGAAAACATAAGGTGTGGCCCATCCTAATGAGTAACTGGCAAGGAATGTTTAGTTAACTGAGAGAAAGGATAAAAAACCCAACAAATTAAACAGCTTTGCTAAAGAGAATGGTATTTATGAGGCCATAGTGTAACAGGTCTTCTGTAGGGAGAAGAAGCATCTCAACTAGATGCCATAGCTGGAGTGGTGCCCAGCCACCTCCATTCAGGCTCACCTCACTCACAGAGCAAGCAGTGCAGCCTGAAATCTTGCTGGCTATACAATCAACCCATATATCCCTAATTCTCAGCGTCCTGCTATCAGCAGGACTGTCCCAGGAGGGTCTGCATCTCATCAGGGCAAAGCTAGATGGACTGAAACCTCATTCTTTGTCAGCGGAACTGAGGCATCAGCTGGCTGACTACAACTCAGGGTCCATGTGGAAGTGGGATGAAAAAGTGAATATCCAGCTGCAGCCTGTTTAGGGTTTCTTGTAAGCACCACGATGTTGAGTTGCTCCACGCCACAGCAAATGCTGTGGTGAAAATAATTAGCCACAGAAGGTGGAAGGAGAGGGCTTGAGGATGTACAGAGTTTGTGAACACTGCTAGACGCCAGTATACAAGTATGCCAGTGTTCAAGGCCAGGCTGGACAATGCCTTGAGCACCCCAATCCACTGATCTAATGGAAAGCATCCTGTCCCATGGCAGGTGGGCTGGGACTAGATGATCTTTAAGTCCCCTTCCAACTCTTAGCATTTTGATTCTACACTATAATAACTGCCAAGTTTATTTGCAATTTAAAAAAAAAAAAGAAACAAACAAAAGAACCAAACCCCAAGAAACAACCCCAAAAGAAAAAGCTGCACAATAGTCAAAAGTTTGTTTTAAAATAATGCACCCATTCTCTCTTCTGGAGATAAAGAGCAGGGAAAAAAAGATTTCTTTTATGAAATGACTTATTATTTCAGGCCAAATTAAAAAAGAAAAGCGTAGAAAATTCTACTGTTTCCACAATACCAGCAGATGGCATTTTGTGAATCCAACTCCTCCTGGGAATCTACAGCTGCACAGCAGAATTTATGTCCTTGTCAGCATCAGGGATGCAGTACTGAGGCTCCCAGGGTCTGTGGCTCAGGGCAGCTGGGACAAAGAGACTTCCTCCAAGACACAAGTCCTGGAAGTCTTCCCAAGCATCTCCCTTCCCCCCAGCCATAATCCCACTGTACCAGACAAACCCTGGCCTATACAGGGCCCAGAGCAGAGGTATATGTTTGGTTCTTTGCCTCCTGGACCCTCCTTTGGACCACCAAATACTGCCTACCCTGAATGTGGTCGTCAGGTTGGATTTCTCCAAAATAATTTATCTTCCTCTCACACCACATTTGTGCTCATCTGCATGTTTGTTACACTGTGCTTTTACTTACGCAGAAGCTATCACCCAAAATTACTTTTCTAGATATGCCCAAGAATTCAAGTTTTTTAAAAAACTATTCTGTTGAGTTCGGGAGGCTGGAAGGAGAACAGGGCTGCCCAAAATCTCCTTGTGCCAGGAAGGCAGCTAGAGAAATTATGAGAATTTGCCCAACTGACCGTAGGTGATGATAGATGTTTTACTGTAATAAACTACACTGCAATTTCTTCCAGGAACTCAGAACAGAAAGAACAAGCTTAAAGTTGCTAGAACTCTCTAACTCTCCTGATCTGACAATTCTTCCTAGAAAATTACATCCTATTCACACCTATTTCAATACTAAGCATATTTCCCAAAGGCATGAGCAGAACTGAAACACTGTCATCACAAACACCTTTCGGCCTTGCTTGTAAGAGTCAGCCTGTACGGTATTTCAGCAGAAACTTCTCCCACATTTTAAAGAAACTTCTGCCCTGGAGAGAGAAAGAAATTTGGCTTGTTTTGCTACATTATGCATTTAGTTCTGAACAATTCCGTACTGAATTGTATTGCAAGCCTTTTAATAAGCTTGAAAAATAATATGAAACATATATTTTCATTTCAGTGAGAAATTAGCAAGTTTTCGGAATTAACTGAATAGCAAATTAGCTCTTCTCCAAACTTCATGTAAGCATGACAAGTCTACACACAAAAAATGGATGCACAGGATTGTTTGGTAGAGAAAGAGGGGGTGGCAAAGAGAAAGGTGCAGTTTAGATAAAATAATTAGCAGAAGTAGTAAAAACATTCAGGACATTAAGATAAACTTCATTCATAGCAAAGATGAAAACCAGGGTCAGCTTCCCAAACCTGATTAAGGGGGACAATGAACACGACCACGTACCTGCCATCAGCAAACCCATGTTGTCTAAATCATCAGCCCACCTTAACTGGATTAACAACTGGACTTTAAAAACTATACATATTTTCTGAATATCACGGCTTTTCCTCCTTGCATTTACATCACTGGCATCTTCCTCTAGTGATCAAAGACCCCAGAGGAAATGTGCAAGAGCTTTCTAGTGCACGGAGAACGCAATAAAAGATGGCTCTTCCTCCAGAAGTCTACTTGTGCAACCCAGCACCCTTCCACAGCACTTACCAGACATGCACTTGTGAACAGCACTCTGCAGGCAAATGTAACACCCCTTTCCCCTGGGGGACCAAGGGACCAACACTGGCAGACAGTAGTGTATGGCCTTAGGAACTCTTGAAATAGGCTGTGCTGAGGATGAGGAGCACAGAGCACCACCACCCTCCACTTGGAGTCTGTGCCACCAATTTTCAGGAAGATGTAATTTTAAGATTGAGCTAATTTCTCTTTGGCCTTTGTATTCTGCTGTTCAAAAGCCCAGACTTAAGAACACAGCTCTTGCAGTGTGCTGGACAAAATGCTTTAGATTCTCAGCAGTTTTATTTCAGGCTCAGTAAGTCCTCAGCTAGGAAGCTCCATATGTTATTTAAAGCTGGACTGTCATCACTGCTAAGCACAGCTAATAACTATTCCCATCATTACCCAGGAGAAACACCGTAAGGGAAATTGTATGCTACCCAGAAGAGCTGCTACAGACAATGCAGCTAACTTTGCACCCTCACTTTTGTGCTGTACCTCTGGCCTCATGAGGCAGAAGCATGCCAGACCAATTGCATTAACCTACAGTTTAGTTTGCATGTCCACAACTCCAAAGCCAATGATAACCTTCTTCCCAAACCCGTAAGTCATGAATTACAGCAGCAGCAGTCCTGAATTCAAGAACGTCCCAGCACAGAGCTAAGTGCAATATATTAGATCATTGCTCCCTCCTATGCAAATCCTAATCTTTCAACATCCTGCTAGATGCCTGCTACTCCTTCCAGGTAATACAGCATGAAACAACACACACTCCCTGTATTTTCAGTTCCCACTCTACCCTTTGGACATTTGGACTGCTTCACATAATGTACCCCAAGTCCATCTATGGCCTCTTGGCACTAGTATAATAAAAGCAGTAAGTACGCAAATATGACTCATTTTTCAATGCTTACTAATTCACCCAGCATTCAGTTCAAGGCTGGAAAGGTTTCCTACCAAAGCCTCAGTCAGAATAGAATTATCCTCTCAAACAGCAGGTACAGAGACTGCCCCAAATCAAGATATCTACGGACCAAAGTATGATGTAACAAGCAAGATTCAAAACCAAAACAAAAAACCCCAAGGGGTCAACCCCCTGCCAGATCTCCAAGGCACCCAAGGAAAGTTCTGACCATCCCAAAGATAAACAGGGACCTATGCTGCGTACACAAGAACCTGTGATTGCAAGGAGACTCCAGAGACACCATTGCACTTCGCAGACAGGTGGGACCAGCCAAGAAGGTCTCCCACAATCATAGTTTATCTAACAAGATCAATTAACAGCCATATATTCTGTAATAAAAATACTTTACCAGTGACAACCTAGTTGCCTTCTTTGACACGATTAGTACATAAGCTACATTTCTACAAGTTACCCTTCAGGTCTTTATAAGATCTTTTTCTAGTTAAAGCTTTTTTCAGAATTTCTGACTTTTGCAAAAAGGATCCTCTTGTTTCTCAGTTACTACCTCACTCCTGCCTGATAGCATAGGGTTAAAATGTTTCTAAAATCATGGTAGCTAAAGTAGGCCTNCCCTCAAATAGAGCTGATCATTTAATACATTTGCAAAAAAGAAAAGAGTACTGCAATACCCTACTAATTTTAAGACAAGGAAGCACAAGTCAGTTCTATAAATGTCTTCTTTCCAAAGCAAAAGATATTCTGTTACACTTTATCAAAGAAAAAAGGAAGAGTATGCTGTTTGAAGAGACTTCAAAAATTCTTCAGACTTTGATAAGAAGGTGTAGTTCGTTCTCGAGGATTGCTGAAGTAGTTCAATTATTTATAGGAAATTACATCTGGGTTACATACATTACGGGGGAGGGGAAAATACAGTTCTGTACCATTTAAGACAGGGAAAGTTACATGAGCAATGTTAATTACTTAAAAAAAAAACACACAAAAAACCAAAAACCCACAGCAAGACTGTCTACTGTAGAGCATGATGGCTCCTTCCCTTTGCCAGTGATGAATAAGCAGCCTCCTGACCACCTTGGCTCTGGTCTTGCAGCCCAGCAATGCCTCTGCCTTCAGCAGACCCTCTGCAAGCAGGCAAAAACTTCCAGAGATCCAGCTACAGGACCTGAGCACTCAACCACAAGCTCTGTACAAACCAAGAGTAACATGAGCTTCTGCTCCAAACGACTTGACATGTTTCCAGTGGTGACACAGATGAAGTATTTACTACTATTTTTCAAGCACTACTTCACAGTAAAACAGGGCGGGGGGGAGGGAGGAGAGGCACTGAGGGGCAGAACTCTGCAAAATATTTCAAGTTTAAAGATAACTCTGGGATTACTGCAACATTCTCTAGGTAACCTTGACTCCTACTTTTACATGTTTTTCTGTCCACGTAGAACAGAACAAAGAGGTTCTGGAGACACACTTTAAGCAGATTCCAAGACATGATTTTACAGAGGGATGGGGAAGTTTCTTTTTTAGCACAACTCCTCTAAGCAGCAAGCAACTACTATTTTTTGTAGCAGGTAATTTCAGAAACACTACCTCTCATTCTTCTCTTAAAGTCACCTTCATTTAGGAGTTACAAAATTAAATATTCTTCTGATAAATTATTAAAATGACTGAATCAGTTGGTGTTGCAGTAGTCGTGACAGCTGTCTACCATGGCTTTTTTGTCATTTTTGCTAAATGGCTGGTACAACATCAAAGACTTACTTCATTTCTACTGCAAACACGAAAGTGTACCCAAGACCCTGTGAAGAAGGAAGATTTGCCCAACATCTTTTTTACCATACCAGGGAAAGACAAATGATCTTATCTTTCAATAGCAGCCTTCTAGAAATGGTGTACAAAAGAAGAGACCATTAAAGTGTTCTAATACATATAATTCACATACAGGTGCATGTAGACACTCTCCAGCAGTTTTCTTTGAATGAGACTTTGGTGCAAGTGCACCACTAACAAGGGTGCAACCTTAGAAAACGGCAGAATTAATAAAATGCATACGATGTCATCAGCCACCTCTACAAAAATTTAAGCACAGCTCTCTAAAGAGAGTTCAGTAGCTTCCCTTTACAGACTGGGACTCTTCTTTGCTTCTTCTAACCGTGAACCAGGACTAACAGAGAAATCCATCACTGGTCCTGGCTGCAGTAGAAAAGCACATGAAGGCTGTTCCACCAGTCCACCAAGAAATTCTGATCATCCTTTCCCCCCCCTTATCTGAAACAACTCAGACACAGGCACAGAAGGAAAATGCCCAAGCAAATTATTTCTGGGGCATGGCAGAACGCTTGCCCATACCTACCTTATGGTTGTAAGCACTCAGTCTAACTCCATGAATGCCTCGCTGGAAGTTTACCTATGCCATGCTCTCCAGGAAGGAGCACAACGCCACAACCTGCCATTCACCTAGCAGGAAAATCTACAGCAGTTGCTCTTGAATCAACTTGCATTGAAGGTCTGTAGCTTCCTCTGTGTCTTTTTTCTAGTGCCTCCTGGCTTGCCCCACTCCCTTAATTCAATTCGTACAAAGGGACAATTTGGAAAGCATCAGATAAATTTCCATTAATTGCTTGACCACAGCAGTAATTAGTGTTGAGTGGCCACAATAAGCTTTCTTTTGGATCAGACCAATTTATGGTGATCATCCACTGGGATGAGGGGGGAAGGTCCTCCAAGGTCTGGCCAAGAAGGCAGATTCTCGTCTTTCCACCAAAGCTCAAGAAAGCTCCTGCATTTTGTTTCTAGCAACATCACAAGCACCACCCCGTGGGTCAGAGGTCAGTGAGCAGCTCTCCACCCCGGGAGACTGGAGACAGAGCACCCCCAGCGCCCCCACAGCAGCCTCTCCCTTGCTTGCTCTGCAGCACTGCTACCTCTGGCACCACTTGGGGCTTGGTACAAACTCACCTCCTCTCTTGGCCTTTCCTACACCATCCTTTATCCACTTGAAACAAAGATCCACACAGATGTATGTGCAAAGGAGCCTTTTCTTCCTAAGTCCTCTATCTTTCACTGTGTTTTTAAAACTCTGTGATACAGTTGAGCTTTATCTCCTACATGCTCATTCTGAAACGCTTGGCAGGGGTGGAACTAAAATCCTGGGCAATGTGAGCGGCTGCATGCTACATCAGCTACCTCCCCTGCCCCAGGACAAACATATTTCTGCTGAGAAAGAGCCCATCACACTAGAAGTAAACACAGCCACTTCGAGTGACTGCTGAGCTCTTACAGCTCTCCAGAAACAATGATCTTCTCAAGCCTGATAAACTTTGCAGCAGTGGGTAATTACACACCGAAGCCAACACGTCTCATGTAGAAACAGGGTGTCCTGGAACGCCAGTGTCCAGATAGGATGTGTGCCACCCTCAGGGCTAGGACCCAACTGTACAGCTACACAGCAAGCAAACAAGTAGCTGCTCCATCACACCACAGGAGCCAGGGCAGGGTCACCCCTCCACATCTGAAGAAACTCATTCCAGTTTAGGGTCAGGTGGGCACAACAGGGTCACAGCCCTTCCCAGCAGAGCCACAGCCCTGTGGGCATGCTTGAGAGACCACCCAAGACCTGCAACTGCTGACACAGCCCAGGAACCAGAACTGCTACAAAACAGCAGCAACAGGAGCCACAGAACTACATCCCTGGGCTTTGTATCCCTGAGCAGACATCTTCAGGCTTATTTACAGGAAAGGCACAGGATGCTAACAAGTTGTCTCAGTACAAAGAAGGGCACAGAGAAAGTCTGGCTTAAGGCATAACCCAAGACCAGCCCAAACTTCTCACACTCTGCATGCATGTTGTCTAATGAATGTACCCTCACCCCGACAACAGCTCCATCTCTTTTAGAGCTGTACTTGGGAAAAGTTCTATTTGCAATCTTCCCAATGAAGCAACAGCTACCTGTTGCCTCTGTAACTGAGAGCTGCTTTGCAGAAATAAAAAAACTCAAAACCAGAACACACTCCCAAAACCACATCCTCAAAATGTATTAATTTGTCACTGAAATCTAGCTTATTTTAACTTCAGTCACACAGCTTAAAGAGTCTGTATGCCTGGATATAGGGAAATGACTGTACTCCTCCCACGCACAATCCCTCCAAGGAGTATCTCCATCAGAGAGAGCAGCAGGTGAAAGAAAAAAGGGTGCAGAAAGTACATACTGCATAAAAAGGCCCCAAACCCAAACAAACAAAACAACCCCACAAATACAGCAATCCTGCACACATATATCATATATTTCAGTTTAATTAACCTAGGAGTTCATATAGTCAAAAGACTAGTTAGAAGGGAAGGGATGTCAGAGAGGAAGCCCACATTTGGACAATACTTGATATTATGATGGCTGAACAGCATAAAGCTTGGCACAAAAAGCAATCCATCTGGAAACAAATGCTTTCTTTCAAGCAGCTTGACATGTGCTTGCTTTGAAGCTATGGTAATTAGATACCTTACGATAATGGAGTAGCTATTCCAGTGTCTACAGCAGCAAAAAAAAAAAAAGGCAGTGACTTTGTATAAAACAGCAGAGATCGCATCTCAAGAGGACTGGAAGGATCAAATAGCAAAGCTGATTTTCTTAAGAACAAAAAAACCCCACTCAACCACACATGAATCCATAGCAGACTATGGGAGGGAACATGGGAGCAGCAGTTGTGATGTGACAGTTGCAGATGTGACAGTTAAGGACAAAAGATCAACGTACTCACTAAGAGTATATGTCTGTAAGACTAACTAGTTCAACTGGAAAATGCTGACAACTTGAAGGCAGGTAGACCTCTTCCCAGGCCTGAAATACGTACCAGACAATCCAGATCGTACCAGAAATGTAATTCAAGAATTGAAGCACCTCAAAAACTGAAGTGTGAATCAGAAGAGAGAAGGTCACAATCAGATCAAGCAAAGTGATAGGAAAACTTGCTTTAATATTGCATCTCACAAAGCTTGTCGTTACAAATGGAGTAGGAAAGTATTCCACAAAAAACACCAGTAAAAAAATCCCACTGAAGTGTGTGTACTGCCAAGAAACCTGGAATTTTACCTAACTTTATACCACAATTGTATAATCAATGTGTTCATGTACCTTCAGCCACTAAAAAGAAATTTTAATGATACCCCGGCCCTTGACACTCAATGGTAATACAGAAGCATTTAGAGGCAGTAAAAAGCAGTTATTTTCTCACACGTTAGAAGTGTGTTCAGCCTGGAGTAGAGGAAACTGAGGGGACACCTCATCGCAATTTACAGCTTCCTCAAAAGGGGAAGCGGATGGCCAGGCACTGATCGCTTTTCTCTGGTGACCAGGGACAGGACCTGAGGAAACAGCATGAAGCTGAGTCTGGGGAGGTTTAGGTTGGATTTTAGGAAAAGGTTTTTCACCCTGGAACAGGCTCCTCAGGGAAATGGTCATAGCCACAAGCTTGACAGACTTCAGGAAGCATTTAGACAATGCTCTCAGGCACATGGTGTGATTCTTAGGGCTGTCCTGTGCATTTAAGTCACCCATACACTAACATTTAAGTACTGAACAGTTAGAAAAGAGCCGTGGGTTTGGTTTTTTTTTCCTTATTTACCACGATACTTGGCTGGAAAATAAGAAGGCAACTCCAGCATGCCAAAAAGCAGTACCTGATGAACATGTGGCAAGAATTTAAGAACAAGATGTTCATACACAGCAGTTCAATCTATGAGAAACAGCACTGGCATGCACAAAACATCAAAAAAGATGACGGGCTGGGGGCATGGGCTGCCCCTCATCAGCAGGAATTTGGATCCACTACAGGGAAGTTACGACATGTAAGCCTATGGTTTCTGGATTTCAAAAGCTAGCAAGATACCTGTTGTTATTTCCAACTACAATTTTATTAAAAAGAAAAAATTCAGTGTCACTGACAGAGTGAGGACTTTCTGAACAGATTCCCAGGCTGCTTGGGAGATCACTGAAGACAGAAATAAGGACACTGCAAAGGAGTTATCCTGAGACCCTGATGCACAGCAGTCATGGCTGGAGACTGTACTTCAGGGACAGGAAAGGGAAGGACACGCGCTGTGTGAGAACACCGGCAGCACACTACAGTCTTCCCTCTCCTTTCACCACCATGCAGACATAGCAAGAAGCAGAGATAACAGTGAGAAATAATCCTCTACAAAAACTCTTCAAACAACAGCTTCATTGATGAGATGCTATTTTCCCCCGCTGTAGGACCCTGAACCCAAAATATTAGGAGGCTTCACTACTGAAAACTCACCCTATCCACCAGTGACCTACATTAAGCCTCTCCTCTCCCTCTGCTTCACCTTCCTTCTTGGGCTCCGTCCTGCCCTACTTTAATAGGGATTACTTCAGCTAAACCACATAATAGTTTTATAGGGACACTCAGCTAGGACTGAAAACTTGTCACATTTAACCGGAAAAGTGGAAGAAATGGCAGAAGTAATGGTTTCCGCAGCCAGCACCAGCTGTGAGGAGATAGTATGCTACGCTATCCCATCTCAAACTCTTCTATCTCCAACGCCTATCATGAAACCGTGGCAAAAAAATGAGTCAAGGACTGGCACAAGGGTGATATTGTTTCTTTCCACAGCAAAAGAAATAGAAAAAAAAATAGAGCCATTTATCTCTGCATATAACAACCAGGATCAAGGAACGCGATTTCTACTCAATGCAAGGAAGGAGCTCATTCACAGAGGAGCGGCAGAGTTTTTCCTACACTTGTCTTTCAAAGACATTTACCCGCAGGATTTCGTCAGTGTTAAAACGACAGAGGCTTTCTCCCTCCTTCCTCCTCGATTAAACCGGACATCCATCACGCTGAGACCGGAGGAGCGGCAGATCCCGGGGGATTTGCCGAGACCGCGGCTCTCCCCAGCCCCACGCCTCTCAGACATTCACGGCGCTGTACCACCCCCACCGCTCGCAGGGCAAACAAGCCGGGCGCACGCACGCACACATCCACTACTACAAGGCTACAACCGAGCGAGCAGCATCCACCTACTACTCGGCGCACAGCCTGAACACAAGCTAGTTGTGATAAACTAAGGCTGCCATCGGTTTGGCAGAGGAAGAAGGCAGGCATTTTTATTTAAAGCCAAGCTCCTGAGAGAACACCCTGCACACAGAAATCCTGCGTGTCAACAAAGAGGTTACGCTCAAAACAAGGGCGGACCATCTCTCCAAGGCAAAACGCAGATTAATCTTAAGTATTTTGCACAGTGTAAGATAAAGGAAATTTTCTGAGCCTTTACACGTACTGATATCTCATTAGGTGTTTTCAAAGCTTTTATCTTGCTGAAGGTGCAACTGCACGTAGCTGAATGAATCTGATCCACGTACTCATTTCTTCCATGAAACCGCGGCGGGGCTCAACACGACCACTACTGCGTACCCTACACTGAATGATGGCTTCCCCATAAATAGGAAAGCGGGTTTTCTAGAAATACTGCATAATGAGTCATCGGCAGCGAACAGCTAAACGCCAAGCACCTTCAGAGCAAGGACAGAAATACCAGTGGAACAAAAATAGCCATTCACTGGAGCGGGGGGCGGGCGTGAGGAGACCCGCTGGCAGGACTCCCGCTCGTAACCTCCCCCCGGTGCCCTCTCCCCCCACTCACCGCAAGCCCCCTCCCCGCCCGGCTGCGGGGGCCAGCCCGGTGCCNCCTCCTCTCCTTCTCCTCCTCGCCGCCGGCGCCACTCACCCATCTCTAGGGCCTGGTTGTACTTCTCCAGGGCGGCCGGCAGCTCCTGGCGCTCCCGCAGCGCGTCGCCCTCGGCGCGGAGCCGCCGCGCCCGGCTCTCGGCGCCGAACCACTTGTGCAGCAGGTTGCCCAGCACCA
>VZTG01003862.1:786125-823290 GCA_013397845.1 Melanocharis versteri
CTGCCGGACCCTCCCGCCCCATCGCCTCCCGTCCCGCCGTGCGCCGGGACCCCCTCGGCGCCGCCCGGCCGCCGGGCGCGGCCTCTCCGCCAGCAGCACCGCGCGGGGTGGGTCGGGGGGCGTTATCGGTTGTTTCTTTTTGTTTCTCTGGTCCCCGAGAAAGCAGGTACTTGCTGTCTCTTAAATAAATAAATACGTACACAAATAATAATAATAAAAAAAAATCCCAAACCCCACAACTGTTAGAAAAAAAATCCTTTTCTGTAAGTGGCAGCCTCGCCAGCACAGCTTGGGATCCACGAGTCGTGCTGAGCGCTGGCTTGTGCATCGGCAGCAACAATAAAGATAATGCAGCTGGAAGTTAGTTAATCATGCGTGAGTCAGAGAGGAATCCAACTTGCTCCGCAGGAATAACAGGAGCGGAAAAAAAAAAGTTAGGCAACGTTTATTTTAGACACAGCTGTAAACAAACCGCTCTGAGAAGCGGAAAGCCTGTCAATCCGGTGGGGAGATACCCACATCCAGCTGCTTTTTGGGCTGCAGCTGGACAGCAAGAGGGTATTTTTGGCTTTGCCTCTCTCCTGCTAGGCCTCTGGCCCCCAACTAATGGCCTCAGCCCACATCAGGAAAATGTCATTCATTAATTATTCTACCAAATAGTCTTTATACTGTGAAAGTGTATTGATTTTCTAAATAGTATGGTATTAACTTTCTTTGATGTATGCGGTTGATGTCATATACTGCATAGTCAGGCTTAAGTAAGCATCAGTACTCATGGTGGAGTAAGCATGACCAAAGAACCTCAGCTAACAGCAAGGAGCAGGACCTTTGTTTCCCAGATCCTCAAAGCCATTCATGACAGATAAAGGATACCTCTCGACTACCAAGATAGCGACAGCCATCCTAGCCCCTCCCGCACCTCTGTGAAACCCTCCTCTTACTGTTCATCGTAGATTAAAACTGTAGCAAGAGCAACTCCAGGATGTCTAGATCAATGAAGAAGCAGGTGGATGATGGCTATAGAAGTACTGTCGGTTTTCAGAACAGTAACGTGTTTGCAGGAAGTTGCGCCATGACTTACCCATTTTGCACTGCTCGTGTTTCTAACCGTTGATTCTTTGAGCAATGCTCACTGCTCCAACAATTGTACCACCCTCCTTGGCTCAAGGTTTCTATCCAGAAGGTGACCTTGGCATCCTGTTAGTATTTCCTCATTCCATTTCTTGACACGTTCACTTGGAATTAGGATGGGATGGAATCCCATTGCCATTTTATCTAAGTCACTTAGGGACATTATTCATAGCACAGAGGACAGAAACACTGTGGCTTGTTCTATTCTGCAGTCTCAAGGACAAGCCATGGAATCTTGGACAGATGATGAAAACGTGGACTCACTGCCTGAGCCATCCTATAGCATTATTCTCTCATTCCTGTGACCCCAACAAGGAGCAGCAGCATTTTTGCTGACTGCTCCCATCCCACTCATCTGGTGATTAGGCTTCTTGGCTGGGAACTCCCCAGCAGCCCTCCTTGCTTTCCTGTGGAAGGAGACAGCAGGCAAGTCCATCCTGACATGCCACTTTCCCCCACGTGTCTTTGGACTGCTGTGTGATGGCCCTTCAGCTCCATCCATCCCTTCTGATGGGTGGTGATTTGGGAGGCACGGGCTCAGGGGCTGGTATTGAACATGGCCTGTCAGCCCCTCCGTTTGCTGCTGTGCATGTGTTGTGCCAGGCTGGCGTGTTTGGATGGCTCCAGTCCTTTCCTCATCAGTGCTTAGCAGGCGCTTCTAGAAGAACCTCCTGTGAAGTGAGGCTACTACTTTATTTAGCAACATGATCAATAGCCTCTTGGCACGCAGCCTCTACTTTTTTCCAAGACATCTATTTGCGAGGGAACAAAATTACCTCACTGCTGTTCAAACTGGCACAGCGTGCCATCTTTTCCCTGCTTCCCAAAAGCAGAATTTCTTGCCACCTGTGTCTGAGCACACCTGCATCGCTCTTCTCCCCGATGCCTATTTTGGGGGCCGTGTTCTTTCACAAGCCTTTTTGCTCCAGAACATGATTCATTTGTACATCTGGCTGCACTTGTATTCGCTGTTTCCTTATCTGAGCAACAAAGCCACTTTAATACAGCTGCCTTTTGCAAAATTGATAAGAATTCACTGAGCTGCAGATCTTGAAGGGACAACAAAAAATGTGGACTCACCACTTGAGCCACCTCCAAGTATTAATAACTTTCAGGAAAGAATGATAGACTAAGAAACAGCATGAACCAGAGGGGAAAGAAATAGAAGTAAAATTATTAAAAATGTATACTTAAGAAGCTCGTGCTTCTTACTGAAATTATCAGTAGTATGCCTACCACAGCAAACGTGACATGGGAGACTCCTGCCAAGAAAGTCCAGTAGAACAGGTGCCCCAGTACACGGTCATGTGGTTTATGGCTCCTTGCTGGACAAACTACAAGCAACTGATTGCAACAGCCAATAAACAGAATGGACTTTCCATAAAGGATCTGAAAGCTGACAGAAACACCAAGTTGATTTATAATTTTTATTTGAAGAAAAGCTGTAGCTACTGCATAGGATTGAAATGTTGCCTACCACAGGAGATAAAGGACCACCTCTTGTACTCACTAGCCATGGCAAAACTGCTTCTGGCTTCATCATTTTTAAAAAGCCCCATCACCCAAAACTGGCTACTCCGTGGAAGGCTGTTAGAGCCTCTCCCTGTTAGCAGTATTATTTTCCTGTTAATACTATGCTTCCCCTTAGGACTGGCCTCATCACGCACTCTCAAGCAATGTGTAGAAGTCCATCCACTTCCCGAGGGGAGAATTACAGGTACTTATTCCAATGAGTCACAGTTATACACTTCAAAGTTGTCATGAGGTTTCCTTTAAGTTCATAGCATAATTTTCAACTTCTTCCTGAGGCCCAGCTTCCACAGGGTTTTCCCCAGGGTAGAATTTACATGGAGCTGGAAGGGGAAAGGAGAAGATGAAGTAACTTTGAAGCGACAGCATTTACATATTTGGAGGGCATTTTTAATTCCTCTAACACTTTTCTGTTCCAAGGTAGTTTGAAGTATTAAACTCCAGTTTGTTTTGATGATTTTTTTTGGAAGAAATCTGTCTTTTATTGTTTCAGAATAAGTTAATTAGGATATAATCAATGCACAGGCACACATACAGGTACCATGCTAAAACATTACAAAAGTTGTAAAGTCAAAGACACAAAAATTAGGGTACAGTATAATTAAGTCTGTATATGCTTATTTAATATCTCCTTCATGTATTAACCTGATATGATTTTAATTAATGACATACTATTTTCTCTACAGGATGCATGCCTGTCTTGGTTTAGTCACAGGAAAGAAGATGATTAATGGGCATCCAAACTGTAATGTTCTCCCTGGTCACTGTGCAGTCCCCTTGCATGTTTTAATTTTTATTAGTCATACTTTGCTGCAGTAGCAGAATTTTACATTTCCTTCTGTGTTTTTCTGTAAAATTCAGGGTACAGCACTGGAATATTCACAAATATGCACACATCTATATTTTCAACAAGAGTATGAGTCAAAAGAAATAATAGTTCACCCTTTGAGAGCTGGGAAATTGAGGTAAGTCCAATGTGGCCACTAACCTGGGGCACTGGATTTAGTGGATGAAATTTCAGAATATGATTTTTCAGATATGCAAATTATTTCAGAAGTACATCTTCCTTTGGTCAGGCTGCAACTGGACAGAGGTGCTGAGACTTCAGTCTGTGTTTTGGCCTCAGCTAGAGCACGCTGCAAACAAGAGCTATACAATTAGCACAACCACCACCCCCCGCAAGGCATGATGTAAATGTCTTACACTTTGGCACAGAGAAAACCCACAGCAGAGTGCCGAATGCAGTCCTTCCAGCCAGCACTCAACTGCTTTTCTCCTTCCCTAATCACTGACTCATTTATTACAAGCTTTGCAGCTTTCAAAAGAAAAGGTCACTGCATAATTATTACTACTAAAGTCTTTGCCAGCTTTATGAATTTGCCCCAACTGAAATAGCAATAGTGTAAATCTTTTTTTTTAAGAAAAACTTTTTTCAGAAGTATTTTTGAAAGAAAGTTGCAGAGTAGTGCCAGTGATGAAAAAGGTGCTAGCTAAAACATAATGCTAAACATAATAAAGATTTTTTTTCCCCCCAGAAGATGCGTAATACATTAATCCAGCTGCTGTGAATTGCAGGACCTAGGACTATTTCTGGAGATTCTCATGTTTCTTTGCAACATGCCAAAGAAGGAGATGGATCTCATCTTCTCAGAGTCACACGTGTGTTGTGTACAAAAGATGTTATGCATAACTACATCCTGCATGGGCTGATGGGAAGATTAAACAGCTTAATAATTGTCCAACAAATCATTAACACATCTTATGATGCAAAAGCAGCCAATTAAAGTGTACTACCTAATTCCCTTCCTATAGCTTCTGAGATAAGCACTGCTAAGAAAATCCCCTTCCCTAGCTATGATAACAATCAGTCTTTATTGAATGAAAGTGTATTAACTTTTTCAATTTATGTATTAGTTCACATTATACACTGTAATCTAATAAGGTGGTATTGTTCATGCTTAAGTAAAACAAACTAAAGGACAGCCCAGTCCCAGTTGCTTTGCTTTCTCCTAGCGCAGAATCAGGGAATTATTTGGTCTTGCTTGGTAAGCATCAGCTTGAATTTTCAGAATAATACACAGATATCTTCCACTGTGCTGGTTCATGTACCTGAAGAAATATCAAGACCTGTGTTTCTCTCTGTTGCTGGAACCATCAGAGCTTTTGTCAGGCACAGGGCTGAAGCAGGATGTCCTCATGATGACTGATCTCCATCGAACTTTGGATAGCCAGGGTCAGTTTGCCCACTGAGGGGGAGGGGGTTCTGCAAACAAATCCACAGCTTCCCATGCTCTGGGTGCTGAGGCGCAGGTACTACCCTTATTAACAGAGGTGTGAGGGCTTTCTTTTAGGGAGTGGTGCCTGGGATTCACTGAAGGGAAAGCTGGACCTCAAGCATGAATTCCTTTCCCAACTTTGAAATTCTTGGTCGGTGGCCATCCAGTATGAAAAAGGCAAATAATATCAGTTAGATGCATACATGAGATACTGTTTTGCCTGAAAGAGATTTTCTTGTCCTGTTTTGATTGCTTCTTTACTGTGAGTCAGCCTATGACACATTTTCATGAAAACTCTCAGACATTATGCTAGCAAAATTAAATGTGGGTCAGATGGGGAAGACATTGTGAAGAGCTGACAGTGTTGAGGCAGAGGAGGGATCATGTTCTTACAGGTGAGGAGCAGTACACCATGCCTTGTTTACCCTGGAAACTGCTAATTGCTGTCTTCATGTCCCCACTCAAGGAATGCTCTGGAAGTCCCTGCTGCAGCTATCAGTGAGTCCTGGAAAAGTGTTTAGTGTGGATCCCTCACAGAGAACCCGCCACCTTGAGCCACATTACTCTCATCAGCTCAAGCACCAGAAACCTCCCAGTGACATCCCTGGTACTAGGAGTCTGGCAGTCTACAAAATGCATAGGCAGGCTGGATGACAAAATTTGGAGAGAGCAAAACTGTAATGTCTGTTGTTCTTTGCCAGCCAAGAGCAGACAGGACAAGGCAAGTTTCCACCTCCTAAACAGTGAATGTTTGTCTTTTTTTGGGGTTGGTTGGTTTTTTGGAGGGAGAGGCAAGGATTGGAAGAAGAGTATGGTGCTTTTTCATATTCTGATTAAAAGCTGATTTTGGGTCACCATAGCAGAGCAGACTGCTTCAGAAGCCAAACAGCCAGGCAAGCAGGGTTGAACAAAGCTGTGGAGGAGTCTGAGGGGGTTTACTGCTCAGGAAGAGGTGAGGCAGTAAGATAACCTGAAGAAATGAGCAAGATTCCAAGTGGAGAGCATTTTGAGCAAAAAAGACTGGATTCAGCCACAGGACCAGAAAGATGGAAAAAGTAGAGGAGGAAAAGATAAAATGCTTGCTTAATTTTTTTTTTAACCTACGTCAACGGAATCATCATTAATTTCTGAAGAAAACAAGATCACTTAAGGGAGCTGGCAGCCAAAAATAAGGTTATGTGCATGCAGGTTTGTCTCAGTTGCAACAAAGATATCCTTTATGCTGCTTTATTCACTATCCAGATTCACTGGGTGTTATCCAGCTAAGAACTGATTAGTTTTAAGACTGATCCAGATCTAAGGAAGCCAATAGTAAAACTTCAAAGGATTAGATCAGCCCCTTTAATGAAATATCTGAACACAACCCTCTCTATCAAAAGAACTGCACAAGCAACATGTAGGTATTGGCTCCATCACAAACAAATGGTTATTTTGTGAATTGCTGTCCAGGAGCTAAACAACACTGGAAAGTGAGTGCCTGTGTAATAATCACCATGTCGCCAGTTAAAACTAATTATTTGGAAAGAAATAAGACAAGAAGGGAAAAATACTTCTGTGATTAATTGCAATTGCAGTGTGTTAGCCAGCATGCAAGAAAATCTTTTGTATGTGGAAAGAGTACAAAAATAGGTGTAGGGAGTTTGTAGCCATTTTCATTCAAAATATTTTTTAATAAATGTAGCCATGATTAGAATGAGTAAGAACACATAAAGAATGTCTTCTATCAAGATATCTAGAATGAGATCTCTGAAAGCTGTTAAGGTTTTCAGTGAAATGTACTCTGAACAGCTAGCAGAATCATGCAGAACCAGATATGGCTTTCAAATGCATATGAAGTTTTATAAAGCACATTCTTCTATCCATATGACATAAACAAAAAACTTGCAGTTTCTCACAGAAATACACAGTACTTACTTTTACAAGCTATAAGGAGGTTTATTTTAAATGGTCATCTTTATAAAGTACCATTATGGGATAGCCACAGCTGACCATTAATTTACTGATTATTACAAGAATAAATCTTTTTCCAGCTTACTCTCAAGCAACCTGTGCATAATACATAGTCTATGCAGTCTACCTTAATTCTCTCTGCATACATACACACATCTATTTTCTGGTTTTATTAAACTAGTAATCAGCAGACTACACACCACTCTGATCTCTTCCAGCCGTCTCTTCTCTCCAGACTGCTTGGCTTAGGTCCTCTGTAAACCTTATTTAGATGGTGTCTTTCAGCGTCTTCAGTTTTCTAAGTGGGGCAGCCTGCCCAATCCTTCAAAAAAAGTCAGCAGATTTCACATACCACGGAGTCAATGCCAGCTAACCAGGTAAAGTAATACAGGCAGGTGTCACTGATGAATTACAACTACAGTCAAGGCTCATTAGTTCCGAGGTGTGCCATATCTCACTAGGCGGTCAACTGGCTCACTTAAGCCTGAAATTCAAACTGGTCACTCAGGAAGAGACTCACAGTGTCTGGAAACCTAATCCTCTCATCTCTGGTTTGTCAGGTCAAAGAGAACAAACAACAGTGCTGTTAAGTGTAAATAGATGAAGGTGATTTGCAGAAAGATACAGACTGCTGCTATGCAGCTACAAAATTAAATGTCTTCTGGATACCATGCCAGGGGTTTAGATTTACACCGTGAGGAAATAAACGAGCTCCTAATGCCTTTTGTGTTAATTCCTGGCTCCGTCAGCTTGATTTGATTCTTAAAGCAAATTTCTCTTGATCCCGCATATCATGGGGCTGACATACAAAGTCAAAGAAGTTGAAAAGCTGACAGTGCTTCTGCAGCGCATGCCAGGAACAGAGCCTTATTCCATGAGGGTTACTGGAGTGCTAACATACATGAGAATACTAGGATATAAACCCCACTGCCATAAGTCAGTCCCAGTTCTTCCCACCTCTAATGATTCTTCTGGTAGAGTGCATCCACTGGCATCTGTGCCAGAACAGACATCACATCGAATCTCCTGGCTGTAGCGAACTAAAGCATCCCAAGTCTGAACATATGAAGCTTGAAGAAAGTTTAGAGTAGAAATGAATAATAAATATTTAACTGTGATGATAATGGAAGGTAATTACCTGTGAAGGTAATAAAGACTAAGACCTTTTACCAAGAGCTGTGATGACTTCTACATTAATGAACCTTTGTAAATTCAGGTCAGATTCCTTCCTCCTCCCATTTCCTAAACAGGCACCTGTGGTCAAAACAGAGTCAATTCACGAGTACAGTTTAATGGCTGTGTAATACAGAAAGTCAGAAAAGATGACTACAAAGTCTCCGTACAACCTATGAATCAGTCTAGGCCAGAGATCTCTAATACAATTTTTCCAAGCTCCTCTGCACTCATTCTGGTTCAAAAGTCTCTCTTGGAGTTGTTTGCCCATGTTTGGATGAAGTTTCACTCAGGGCTTGCACAGCAGCATTAATATTGCCCTGTCTTCACCAGAAATCCCCACGTACATGCTTAAATAACAAATAGTAGGCACAGAAGTGGTGACAATGCTTGACTTGGTGCCAGAAGATCTGCGTAGAAGCATTCACAGCAGGGCAGCTTAAGGGTATTCTGATTAAATTTAGAACTCAAGCATAATTTTTCTTAATTAACAAAAAATACCCTCTTTGTTTCTAAAGTCTGACCCTGGCCTCCTCCCAAACCATAAAATGACCAAAAACCCTCATGATAGGCCAAATAAGCAATAATGATGTAAGCTAATCATTACCCATTTACGAGGATTTTCTCCATGCACATTTCATTACCTTCACGCAAATACCTTATGGCTTCTGCAGCTGCAGAAGGATTACTAACAGTGGTTTCCCTTCCCACCATACGCTGAACATCCCAGTTGCTATGTGGGTGTCAGGCTTCAATCAAGATGCGTAGCAGCCATCAAACACTTACTGCATATCTTTGAAAGGCACAGTACACGCACAGAGCCATTCAGGTGTGCCAGAGGGACTGTCCTCCAGTAAAACTGGGTCCCATAGCAGTAGTGTTCTGGGTTAAAAGTCTCCCAGTGAGTCAACAGCATGAGCTGTCAAGCCAGAGGAACTCCCTGACAAGTGAAATTGCTGTTTGTGTTCTGCCCAGCACGTCACACCCAGTCTATGTTACTTGGAAAACAGCGTGTGAGCAGGAGATCACATGGCCTGGGCAAGAAGGTGCTAGTGGAAAACAAGGTAAGGAGGTCAAGAGTACAGCCGAGCTTTGATTGTCTCTCAAAGAGGGGATTTGGAATGCAAGGAATTCTACAAGGTGTCTTGCTTGCATGCCAAGGTGTTGAAGAAAGTAATGTTAATCAGATGGACAAAAAAGTCTAGCAGAAGACAGGATCACTAAATGGGGATGCTACATCCACACTTGAGGGGTTTCTATTCAGCAGGGCACCTTAGGTGTTCACATTCATCTGAGGAGCCCAGTTCTTATGCCCCATGAACAAGACATTTGAACCACACCATCAAAGGAATGGCCAGTAAGAGCTTTATTTCACAGAAATGCTCCAGACCCCTACTTGTAACTTCTACCAAGGCATGCTCTGGACAGTCTATGATTTCATAGCCAGCATTAGTACCAGCAGGCTTGGTCTGTAGGGAAATGTGCTTGCTAGTCCTTGCTCCCTAACTTGCCACCTCACATCTACGTGTTGTGCCTGGTTCTCCTCCTTCATGGCTGAGCAGCTTTTCCCTGCTTAGTTTTGTCCTTCAGGGCATGTTTATATGACACTGTCTGGAGCAAGACTGAGAATCTCCTCATCTTTTCTTTTTCTAGCCAGTAATTACTTTCTCAAAATGCCTGTGAGATGGAGCAACCTGGGTTTATAAGTGGAGAGCTACTGTACAGGAGCCTAAAGAAAAAATACAAATCCATTTTGGACTGTCAGCTGAGGTACCTAAACCCAAACATCCTATTCAGGCTCCAGCTTTTTCTGACTTCAGTTGCAGCTGTGAACAAACAGGGCTTGTACAAGTCATAGCTGAAGGTTTGCAGTTAAAGAATGAGGAACCTTTAACCAGTGACAGGATTTGTGAGACTCACAGTTTGGTGACATAATTGGCATTATGCAAAACTTTTGTGGCAACTGCTCGCAGATTATAAGATTATACTTTTTCTTTATGCAGTTCTCCCCTCTCTCAGTACCCACCTTCTATATTCTGCAAGAGGGAAGAAGGCAGAACCACAGGCATTTTACTCATGTTCAAGACCTGCTCAAGCCAGGAGCCTCATTTCTCCAGTATAACGAATGAGACATGAATTCTGTGGAAAAAAAAGCATGTGACAATGTAATGAGAAAAACTTCTATGCTAAGAAGTTTGGGCAAGGAGGGCATGGGGGAAGTCCCTAATATCAGCATTTCCCAGCCTTTTGTACCAACTGTTGCAAACTCAGCAATTCCTGAATGTAAATTTCTAGACACCAGCCAAAAAAAAAGGGAAAAAAAATGAAAAAAAAGGAAAAAAAGCAAAGCAAGTCCCATAAGCCTCAGCATCCTTTCTAAGTTTTTATATTGCAAGTCTTCTTGCACAGTCAGTCCTTTGCTCCTACTCCACCTACCATCTTGTTGGACTTCACTACCATTATCCTTCCTGCTCAAAAGCTTCCCTAAGTGTTCAGTCTCCTTATTCAAGCCTATATGCTGAATTCCCCAGAGTCACACCAGAGTGACTTCACCTTCTCACTGAGTTTTAAATCCTTCATCCCTTGCAAGAGACCAGTGTAGCACAACAAGATTTCTTTTTCCATCACTGGCACAACACAGCCTAAGTAACTTTACTTAAGGGTATTCTCAGAAGTCACATAACCATTTTAACTCTTAGATACAGTCAGTAAAATTAGAAGTAATCAAAGCCAGAGGTTTATAAAGAAAGCATTTCAGAAACCTAATTGCACCTGGCAGTATCAGCTCTACAGCCTGTAAAAGTAACTACCTCAGCCAAATGCCCTAAACTGCTTGTAAGCTCCTCCAAGTTGAAGATGGGGTGATCTGCCCTTGTAGAACTCACCTCAAGTAACAGATGTTAAACAAAGCAAAACCCAGGCAACTGCATGGAACCCAGGCTCCCTGACACTCTGCACTCTCAGGTGGTGCAGACTACACTAGATTTTTCTGTGCCTTTAGCTCAAGTGAAATGCCTAGCAGACTTAGTATGTTTCAGAATAATACTTTACAAAGAAAGCCCTCAAATACATGTTAAAGTTTCAGATGGCAAATCAAAGTACTGCTCACCGTCTGGAGCATTAGGTTGCTCCAGATTGCAAACACACCCCTGATGATTTGTGTGCCAGGGAAAAATTAAAATAATGCATCAAATAAGCTCTTGACAGTATTCTGTGTACCCTGTGTTAGCTGTAAGCACTGGCAGCCTACATGCTAAGTTCCCTCTGCATGATTGAACCCAGAGGTTACAATTCTCTTTTAAAGGTGTCTGCTGATAATAAAGCCATAAATATTTTAGTTCTGCTCTGTCTCCTACAGGAACTTTTCACCTTTTCTAAACATGTTACAAATACCATCCGTACTTCGCCTCATAGCAAAAGTTTTGTTTATAAGGCTCAGTCATCAATAAAGCTTATTTGGTGTGCTGTCCCCCCAGCAATAGCTTCATGTCTGACGATGGCAGCTCCTCGCTGCAGAAAAGTGCTCTTTATTCTCCTCTTCCGGGACAGGAAAGAGGAGGTGGATTGAAGAGTCATGATTAATTTTCTAGAGGACATGCCTGTTTGAGGGATCAGCAGAGCCTGCAGCAGTGATGCCTTGCAGAGGTCCTTCTGAGCAATGACATCTGTGTGCACTCTGCTATGCTGACAATCAAGTCAGTCTGGCCAGTTAGAGATGGGATATCTGGATTTGGAGTCTGGTTGCAGCCTGCTGTCCAACCTCTCCCTTGGATTAGGAAGGGAGAGAGGCCAGGGATCCCAAAAACTTTAAATGAAGAATTTACTCCGTGAGACTCTTTATCTCCCCTCGTTTTCTACCAAGTCCTTTCTGTTTGTATCAAACATCAACTCAAATATGGATGGGGGAAGCATCGTAAGCTTTCCACAGGAACCATAAACTTTCCACTAAAGAAAATGTCAGGGAATTGACACAGTGCTCTTGGCTTCTTTCAAAATCTGACATTCCTTTCACCACCTCCAAATGTGATTAAGTGCTGAAGAAGAAAAGGAGGCAGGAGATGGCAACGTCTCCCCAGACATATAACCCATGCCATGGCGTACAAGACTGAGCTGAATATACGTGGCTGTGCAAGATTGGCTCCTCTTGCCTCTATGGATCCTTCTCCCAGTCAGACCACCCAGCACTGAGGCACCAGCGCTGCTCTGCTGTCCTCACAGATGCAGCTCACTAGGCTGAGAGAAGAGATGGGACCTGGAGCATAGCTGGGAGCTGGGGTTGTCAGGGAGGACCATCTTGCTCTCTACAACTACCTGAAAGGAGGTTGTAGCCAGCTGGGCGTTGGTCTCTTCTCTCATGTAACAAGTGACAGAACAAGAGAAAATGGCCTCAAGGTGTAACAGGAAAAAAATTCTTCACTGAAAGGATTGTCAAGCACTGGAACAGGCTGCCCAGGGAAGCAGTGGAGTCACCATCCCTGGAAGTATTTAAAAGCCATGTAGCTGTGGCATTCACAGACATGAATAAGTGGTGACCTGGCAGTGTTAGGTCAATGGTTGGACTCCATGACCTTAGAGGTATTTTCCAACCTGAACAAGTCTACAAAGTCAAGGTCTCTGCTGCTTGAACAAGCAGTGGTACAGCAGCCTGTTATTATTTTGCTCCCTTTGTATATACCAAAATGACAACACACAGCCTCAGGGTAGGAAACCTCCTCCTATTTTCCAGCCTCAGCTGGCTCCTGGCCAACTCAGACCAGTTTGCCTATGTGACTGCATCATCTTCTGGCTCCCCTCCTTCTCTGGATGGGAGATTCTCTCGCTACTTCATCTGTCCCAGTAGGGGTTTAGACACCTATTACACCCCCTCTCCTTCCTTAAACTGAACAAGTTCTGGTTGTTCTGCTCAAACACCAGCAGCTCTGCAACTCTGCCAGCTCCCCGGAGTCACAGCTGACAGGAACTGGAAACAGGGACAAGGCAAGGCCTCTCCACAGCCTTAGTCACAATACTCATATTTATTGGCCACTGCTGGAAATACTTACCTGGATGCATGCAGAATCAGGTGGTAGCTTTCCCACAGCCATGTTTCACTGCTGGCTTGCAGTTCTTCAGGAAAGCCTTCACACTGTCCTTCCGGTGTACTCACAGTCCAGTTACACACCTTCCAATGCAAAGTGCTTAAACCCGAAACAGTTTCAACTAGAAGCTGCAGAAAAGAGTTCCCAAAATAACAGAGGTATGAAATTTCTGCCAATACTACTTTAGAACAGGAGAGAAGTACACAAGACAAATCTACCATGCTGTATTTTAAGACCCAAATCCACAAGTAAGAGGATTACAATAAAAAAGCATCGCTATCTAATGAAGTTATTTTCCTCTGACTGGCAAGCAATCATATGACAGATCTTACATGGAGACAGAAGCAATGCACCTAAGTTGTTTTCCATCAGAATGGCATTTCTAATGATCTATTAAGTCAACACTAAACCCACAAAAAACAATTACAATTTACTGCAGTACCTTGCTGTCACACAGAAATGTATTTAAACAGTGTTCTAAGATTAAAACCTGATAAAAACACTGTTGTTATCACTGGTCATCTTCCAGAAAAGTGAAATCATGTTTATACTCTCTGGTAGTCAAGAGGATTAAGGAACCCACTGTTACTGCTCAGAAAGGAAGGAAATAACACCTTTGCTCCATCTTTGCTATGCAGTACTGTAACACTTGATGAAACAAAGGTCTCACCTTTAAGAATGTTTCCTGATTCTATCAGAGAAGAGCAAGTGTGTGCAAGCATGCAACAGAGACACTGAGAAACCCAGCTACACTACACACCACGCTTGCAAGGCCAAGAACCTATGTTCTAAAAGCTGTCAAACAGAGTATACAAGATGGAGCAAAAGGTTTAGAACTGTGAAAGGGGGTGTGGAAGCCCCTTCCTCATGCTGCTTCTTTCTTTCCTGCTGCAACACTACTCCTAATCCCTTTCCTCTTACACATTCCTAAATCTGTAGCTTTAATATGTACCCCAATGGGTTTTACAGCAAAGAACTAGACTGAAAAGATAATGAAAGGAAAGCAGATGCTGTAGATGGAAGCAGCATACAAATAAAGGCCTGCTTTGGAGTCCTGTTCTCTCCAGAGTATTTGCCGACTCTTCTTGCTCATTCCCTTTTCACAAGTACAAGTGCTACAGCATTGCAAAGAACAGTCAGAAATCAAAGAAACTTGAGTAAGAGCAGAGTCAACTCTTATTCTACAAAATACTTACAGGAGAATGAGAGCAAAATAAGTGGATCCAAAGTGAAGCTTTGTGGTATGGCAAACTTCAAATTTTACTTGCTGTAAAACCTTACTGGAAGATATTCAAAACATAAGAACAAAGATGCTAAATACAGAACAGCGATAATTTTTCCCTAAGTGAATTTCTGCCCAACACACGAAACATCTAAGAAGCAACCCATGCAATCTTAATGTTTCAGTCACCACAAGTTCATTCATGATTGATAAAACCTCCCTGTATTTTTCTTGTGTTTCTCAAAATTATGGAGAACATTTTGTATTTCCTACAGCCTCTTCCACCCTTCTGACAAGAGAAGAATGACGTGTCCTACTGAGGTGTATCATCCAAAGACCTGTCAGGACACGGGAAAGAAAACTGAGTAAAACATAAAGGCTGCAGAGAAGAGGAAAAGAAGATGTTCAAGAGACAATGTTCCTATTTCTTAAATCACAGCAAGGTGCCTTGGTTGTTGAGAGAGCTAATTATCCCACAAGAGCTTTTTGTACTTGTATGCTTTCACTATAGCTATGCATTTTTCCTACCTGAGACCTACTTACTTAGGCACAATTGGGAGCCTTGGCTAGCTTCTCAGTAATAAATCTCTTTCCAGAGCACATACAGATGCCCTACAGTTGCGGTTTACCCTCCCGCTTGCAGATTTGCTTTGGTCTTGCAAATTACTCAGAAATTATTTGTACACATCCAGGGCAGTCGGCATCTTTCTGGCAGTTAAGGCTGGGTACTGCATTTCCAGGGGTGCAGCCTTCAGAATTATTTTTTTCATTACTTCCTTCCCACCTTTTTTTTTTTCTTTCCTCCTTTCTGTGATTTCAAACAGATACCCACAGTAGACGCTTCCCACCTTCAGCCTGCCATGTGCATGCTGTCCCATCAGCATCTGCTCCTCTGGCATGCACATACATGCTACGGGGAGCAGCCTTGCTCCTCTGACACCTCCCAGGAAGCTTCAGCAACTCGCCTTCAACATGTCCAGCATCTCTGGGGGCCTTAGAAAAACTGCCCATGGCTTTTTTCAGCATTGCTCTCCCGGACTTTGCCTTCCTTGGGTTTACCAGTCTGGAATTTCTAACAGCATGGCTCCTTTCATGACTAAAAACAAACACACATCTTTGTTCCCTTTCACTGCTGCCTGGACTAAAAGGGAAAATGATGATTTTACAGCAGGGAAGCTCCAAACAGCACCATTTTCGTGCTTACACCAGCCAGTTGCCACTAGCTGCATGGCTGCAGGCTTAATGCTGCTCTCTTCATAAGGGAAATGTCTCCTGCTGCATAGCAAAACAGGCTGCAGGCCTTTCAAAGCCGCTCTGGTGGCAAAGAGATGAGTCACCTCAGGCTACTGCCACACGCAGGAAACCAAGCTGACAGCTCAGCTGCACACAACTGCATTAAAAGCACAAAAATAGAGATTTATACAAGGCAGTACCAAAGCTGGCTGCACACATCAGTGTGAGCCGAAGTCATTCCTCCTCCAGGAGGGAGGCACTCTGCTCACCAGCCCAAGCACTGCAGGCTTTGCTGGCTAATAGGATCATTTCCTTCTAAAACCTTCCCCACGGCAGCAGCCCAGGAACATGCACGGCTAACTCAGGCTGAAAGGGAATTTTCCACCACCCACAAGCCTCTTTCTACCTTGCATAAATCTTCTCAAGCACAGGCCACAAAGAATCCACACCAGCCTCTGCAGATGACATGTAACAAGTAATTGGACACGATAAATCTCCAGCAACCAACTCCTATGTCAAGTTTCCTTCACACCCTCACATTTCAAATAAGCCCATGTTGACTTTACGCCTCCTTTCAGGTCCCTTCATACTGCTATAACAATAGGATGGGCGCTTAGCATGAATCACTACAAGGCCATTAAGCAGAAAGATCATTCCCCCCTCTCTGTCAATTAAGAGGTATCAGATACAGGCAGATACACTGACAAGACATCCTTTTTCATCTGAGAAAATAAGCTTAAGCAATCCCTATATAATCACTCTTTTTCCCAGCAAACTTTCTGGAGCACAGATAAGATCAAAGGCAGCTTTCCCAGCCAACAAAGTTATTAACACCTCAAGGAAAAAGTAATGTTGCACAAAAGCCAGAGCTGTCTGATGGCTTCCTTAATCTGAGGATGGAGACACACGAAGCAGCAGGGAGCCTTACCCCCAGTACAAACAGGGCAGCATCTGCGCATGAATCAGAAAACAACATGCTTTTTTGGGAAGAATACATATTTTCGAGACATTTTCTTTGACAGAACAGTTCCCAAAATAAAAAAAAATGCACATGTATTTTTAACTACAGAAAAACATCTTCGTGGCACGCAATCAGAAAGCACAGCAGTGACAATGCACTGTGTGCTGAAGTTAAAAGGAAAAGGGATAGGCATTACCATAAAATTGTTTCACAAGCAAGTGAATTCTGAATCCATTTTCACCAGACAAACCCTCTTACCCCCAAGATCTCAAAAAACCCAGTCACCTCAATCTTATTAGGAACATGAAGATAACGGACCCATGGAATACATTTTAATTTAATTTCTGTCTTTGTTAGCTGAGACAAGAGGCCAAACTGGAGGGAGCATTGGGGAAGGGAGTCCATTAGAAACTAGGAGCTCCATACAAGCAGATACAGTAAAACTGTTTCCTGTCTGTACTTTTGCTAAAGCCAACATGCAGCATGGACTCTCTGATGTACAAGGAGTGTTTTTCCTCCTATTTTCAAGAAAATTACTTCAAATCACTACCCTTTGACTTTCCTTTGCAAAATGTGGTTAAAATGGGCCAAAGGATTCAAAAGCTGCTAAGGAGAGACAACAAAAAGAGACAGAGATGCACAAAGTAAGGATATGAATTTGTTTTCTGAAGCTGTAACAATAATAAGAAAGGAGAAAGAATAATCTGGGCTAGCAGTTCCAAAAATATGACATAAGTATCACCTGCAGTTTGAAAGCAGTATGCAAGTAACATCTGAACAGCCAGATGATGTTTGTGCATGCCACTGAGACTACATTTGTAAAAGCCTTGTGCAGAGTACAATCAAGCTAAAACAAACCACAGGCATTTAATTCATCATAAGTAGCGTGGCAAGAGCCTCCTCCCTAACGCAGCACACTCGGACCATCCCACCTGCACTGCACCAATTTAAGGAGTGCCCTACCACGCCTTGCCAAGGACCATCATGGTATCCAAGTTTCTTCAGGAGAAATGCCAAAATTGCACCACTGTTACCTCAGCCATGTAAGGAAAAAAAAACCAACACGTTTCTAGAAAGAAAATATATCTCAGGAACATATAACTGAAAGGAGAAACTTCACATTTGAATTGAAGAAATGATAACGTGCATTCCAGTTGCAGCCTGAAAAGCATGGGAACATGGAAACGGGAGAGAATTATACACCTATGCCTAGGTCAGTCCATTGCTCTGTTCACAGATGCCCGAGAAAACTCAGTGCAGAGAAAGCTATGAGAAAAAAATATTATTACTTAATATTTATGTAGCGCTTTCCATCTGGCAATTTTTTAAGCAAGCAATACATTAAGTTATTTACCAAGAAAAACATACATTGGCCTTCTGTGTGATCAGCAGCTTATGCTTTCAGAGGAAAACAATTCTATTTTATTAAACTTTAAGGCCGGAATTTACTGTACATTATTCACTGTTACACTTTAAATTGGCAGCAAGGTAGTCAATCAGGTTATTAGCTCCAAAATGCATTTATCAGTGCATTTTGCTAAGTTCCCATATTAAGAAAACGACAGAAAAACCTGGAGCTGTTAACATCTTTTTATCATTGGTTAAGAACTAACAAGTTAGGGCACTGCAATTGTTATTAAAGAAACCAAAACAAACCAACCTGAAAAATATCCCACTTTCCAACTTTGCCACCCTGGATAATTCCCCTGCTAACGATGCCCAGTTAATTATTCTCCCTTACTTCAATTCATCTGTTGAGATCTTTCTGAAATCATTTCCAGCTACAACGGGGCTCCCTTTTTGTGGGCAGCAGCACATGTCAGCTTGGCACAGCTTTCCTTTTACACAAGTGCAAGATGCTTCCTCGTGTTAATACAGAAGCTATCAAAAACATACAGTGGCTGGATTTAAAAGCAGATTCCATAGCACTGGCCGTCATTAGCATTTCTAGTCAGCAACATCATGCTGATCTGAAAATAAATCTTTTGGGACTATGATTTAAAAAATACAGTTCACATGCTCACTGCAACAGAGCATTTCCTGTACTTCAGATATTTGGTCTATCTCTCTTCCATGGCCTGCGGGATGAAGTGGCAGCACACTGATTTTTATTGCTGGTGAACTCAGACAAGAGACTGTTCTTTGTAAGACACAATACAAGCACAAGCAAATATGATGGCTGCATCCACTCAATTCAGGTTTTTTTTTTTTAATGCATAAAATGGGTACACAAATTTAGGTGACATTTAAACTTTTGGCAAATAGCCAACTCATCACATCAGTAACAGAAATGTTAGTAATTTTTGACTGGGGACACCATGGCAGTGAATCACCAGAAAAATCAGGGATTCATCTTGTCTGCTTCTCTCCTTCAGCAGTAGGGAGATGAATTTTCAGAGGGGGATAAACTTTCCGTTCTCTGAGGTACCGAACTGAGCAAGGCTGGATATAAGAAAAAGGTGGATCGTTAATCCAAGTAAGCAGCTCTTTGACATGACATCTTGCTTTTGTAACTTCTTTATTAATCTTAACTGTTAGAAGAAAAGACAAGTTAAATTGTGTGAGAGCAACTTGTGATTATTATATGTGCTCCCACAAATACAACTGATACTTTAAATTAATTTTCCTTAACAGTTTCCTTAGAAGTTTCGTATTTCTTCTATGCTCCACTTGCAGCTGGTGTTCTCACATAACTTAGATACCCAGGAGTTAAATAATCTCTTGAAAATCAAAAGTAGAATTATGAGGCTCAATACATCAGTACTAAATACAGTAAACACTTGACAAAAGTACAGAGACAACTGGGGTGTGGAACCAGTTCATTATCTTACATCTCTAAAAGCTTCTGTCTAATTAGGTTCATTTTTTGACAAACAAGAATGGGATTAGATCAGCGTTATTGTAGCAGTCACATGACAGAACCTAGACGGTTATATTTGTCAAGCATTTAATCAGTTTCTAGTCCTGTACTGGCCTCTCATTTACAAAACTCATGGGAGACTATGTGACTTTCTCATGAGCAAGAATCATTGTTTACGCACATGTCAGAGTTAACCTACAGTGAAATTGCCATCTTTACCAATACTTCACAACATTTCAAAAATGGCATTCTGTCTGGGAGGAGAGGAAGATCATACGCCATTTGTTCTCCCTCTTTTTTCTGGGAGGGAAGAGGGGAGAAGTTAAATTCTGTATTTTAGATAACAGAGACATAATTCCTAACAGACTGCAATGTCAGGTACTGAAAACATGGTCAGGAAACAATTATAAGCCCCTACTTGTCGTAAGACAAATATTTCACTGAAAAGTGGAGCAACATCAAAAAGCTAGAAAACAAATGGTCATTCTCAAGTCTGTCAGTGTTGCAGCTGGTATTCACACAGGTTTAGATTAATCCATGAGACACTTTTTCAGATCTTATCCCAGGTGTCAGTTAAGCAAGAAATCAGGCTCACGATAACCAAAGAGTTTAAAATCGCCTTCAAATCGTGCATAGAGGCGTCTTATGTCTCTCTTGCTAATTCCTGAAAAATACCGCTCTACTTTTGTTCTGTTGTACACTGTTATGCCTGGTGGGATTGTGGGGTATGATACCAAGTGGTCTATGCCAGCCGCTTTCAAAATATACGGAGCATCGTCCTCCAGGGTTTCGTGGTGTCCGATCACACTGTATGTGATTTCACAGGGAGCACAAAGTTCCACATATGTCACCCAGTGAATGATGTGGTCACCAAACTGAACATCCAGCCACCGGTGATTAGGGTCACCCAGGTAGCGCACAAAATCCTCAAACTGCAGCCCTTTGGTCTCTGTGCGATTCTTTCTGTATTTACGAATGATGCCGGGAGCAATCTCATGCCGGTACCAAGGTTCGAACCGAGGATTGTGCACAAACTTGTCTTTAAACGCAGAAATAAGTCTTTCAAATGGATCTCTAACAATAAAAAACTTGAAGTATAAATTCAGTCTAAACAGAGGAAGAAAAAAAATTAAAGAATTAAGGAAAGTGTTTAGCATATACTTAAGAAATGTACATGAACTGACCACAGACACAGCAACATGAATCTTAGAGCACTTGCATAGTGTATCAATATTATAATCAATAGGACTAGAAACACAATTTCTGTCTTCTTACTAGCAATTTTTGCATACAGAACAAAGAGGAAATAGTTTATCCTAGTTTCCACATTTTATTCAAACTGGAGGAGTTTAGCTTATCTCAATTCATAATAAACGGGAGACAAAAGACGCTGAGAGCTCTAAGTTAAAGACAATTGTAATGTCATGTGACCAAGCTCAAAAAAAAAAAAAACATAAGGACACAGGAGAAAGTGCATTGGTGCAGCTAAATGCATACAGAAGGCCGCATTTTTCACTGGCAGGCAGTTAGAGAAATTGCTGCTTAAGTTAAAAATAAATTTAAGAATGGTGTTTTATTTGATGCTTTGTCATCAAATAATGGCTGAGAGCACCACTGAAACATGAGACCACAGTTTTCAACAGAATTTCACTTATTAATCTGATACTGTAATATGTAATATTCTGTAGTCAGATTATCTGTAGGAAGAATAAATTGAAAACAAAGTTTATTTCAATAAACAGCTAAGAAAAGAGATTGAGAGCCCAATCCTCACCAAAATAAGTACAGATGGACTGGATGTGGAGGGACTCTTTTCAGCCTGTACAGCACTTGAATCATACTTCAGGTTCTCCTGACTTACTCTTAGCCAGGCAGGGCTAGACAGATGTCAGCAAACTAAATCAAGAGATCCACACCATCCTGCTTTCCACACCCAAAACTCTGGCAATTTCAGATCTCAACCAAACCCATGTCACACACCTCCAGCACAGCTTCCATGCTGAGCAGAATGCAGCAACCCAAGCAGTAACGGCATTCAACTTCATATATACTCACTAGGGCTCACTTCCAGGTGAACAGTTACCTTCTGCAGGGCTGCTCACAGGGAGGGAGAACAGATCCACGTTCTCAAGAACGTAGTGACAGTATTTTCCTTCACACAATTTCAACACAATCAAGTGACCACAATTCTACAGGCACAGCTGTGATCAAGGTCCTTGTGCCACTGCATGCAACAAAAAACCTTGGGCTGAGCTCTACTGACATCTGACTCTTCAGAATGGCATAATGCACACAAACCCAAGCAAGCACACGTTTACAAGTGTCCATTGTCATCTTGTGTCCTGTTCTCTCCATGTTGCCACCCCTTACAGAGATTGTACGTGGCGTAGGCTCTAGCAGAGATGAGAGCAGGCACAGCTAAAAGTCTAGCCAAAGTAATGTAGAAGTTGTATTGCAGAGTATTTTCTGAAAATAACCAGAAGCACTTAAACAGGAAGACAAAGTGGTTCAGCTGAATGGAAAATATTGTGGGGCTAAGAAGCACTACCAATTTAAACCTAACCAGTTCAATCCCAGTAATTAAGCCTCCTGCAATGACAATCTTACCTGTAGGCAGTAAGGTTTACCATACAAGACATCTGGATGGGCTGTCCAATTAAACCTTCAGTTCTAAAGGTCAACTATCTAACAACTAGGTATGCATTGAATTACAGAAACCTTATATTCCAGGGAGCTGGTTGGCTCACCTATCAGTATCACAAATCACACTCGTGTTCTCCTTCAAAGCCAGGAGGAAGGCAGACACAGCAACATCCGTGAGGATAACTGAATAGTGCCATAATACAAGTGGTGGAGCAGAAACCCTGCTGTCCTCAGTTTCAGATGCAGACTTCAGCTGTACCCTTGATTGCTCATAACACCACTGACCTCAAACCCCTCCCACACTCATTGGAAGGGCCACTTACCGTTTTTTAATTTCAGAGTCACTGAAAGAGGACAAGCGTGGAAGGCCATTCTTCTCATGATCATGTACAATGTTTTCTGGGATCTCTTCTATGGAAGAAAATGCTCCTAGACAAATCAAAATGAGAGAGCAAGTGATTCATTCAAGGGACAAAACAGTGAGTATAAGCAAGCATGTGTGCCTTTGGCTGACAGTTTTATGTCTTTCTCTTTTCTTTATTTTTACCATTTAAAGTTACTATGTTTAAAACTGTTAAATTATGAGAGATTCTGACTACGAAGCTGAAAACAGTTAGAATTCTTTAGGGTATATGACATCAAGGTCTAAGACCAAATGGCCCCAAAATTCTCAGAAAAGCGTATTATGCAAATTTCATCAGCAATTATGTCTAAGCCTGTAACTCCTCACATGTCAGTGTCCCCATTCTTTTTCCCTCTGCCTGCACATACAAATGGAGGAAGACCTTAAGGATTAACTCAGAAGAAGGAACCAGCTTTTTGGCTGAGCTTCAACCACCAACAAAAATAAATGCTATGAGCTGCTTTTGGAACTGCTTCAATGCAAAAATACTTTGCTTTCAGGATCCATAAAGCTTTTTTAACAAGTATGCTGTGCTGAAACAAAAATTCCAATCAGAGAATACTCCATAGATTAAAAGGCACTAAAATTAACAACAAAAAGTCTCTAGATATTCATTTCTGCAAGCACATGAGCTGACAAAAAAAACAACGTCACTTAACTCTACTGCGTTCATTTTACTATCCTGATCCTGGAAGGTTTTATGACCTTGAGAAATATCTCATGTGGCCCCTTGGGCTTTAGGTATAAGCCTTCACACAACAGCAGTTTCAGAGTATCAACCTGCAACCAGCACAGGGTGCTACAAAACAAGCTCGTTAAGTGAAAGCCTCTACAGCCTTCTCGTTTCCAGAACTGAAGTGAGTAATACACGGCACTCGGCTGCTCAGTTTTCCAATTCTTTTCTTTCGTGTGGGGGGTGGGGACTGGGGTTGTATTTTATCAGCTTCAGGTTTTCAATTGTATTTTTTGGTGCTGTAGGTGAATTGCATGTGGACAACAGATGTCAGATTAGACAGCCTCAGAAACCAGTACCTTGCATTTATTCAGAGAACATATTCAGTACAAGCAGTATCAGAGTTAGCTCCCCCACAGTGCCACAGCTTCACTTCCCCATCCTGAACCTCCAAGTACCACTTAGGTATTCAGACATAAATTATTCCCCCTCAAGTATCAGTCCTGCCTTCTGAGACTATCCAAAGAGGAGAAAGTTAGGTCAACCAGCAGTAGCCTTCATCAGCAGATACCAGTGCACTGACAGCTTAAGGCAAAAGAGACCAGTGTTTACGTGGAAACAATTTTCTATCATTATCCAACATGACAGAACTAGGAAACTCAAGGTGAAAAGTCCCCTGCTGTTAAGACGTGAGTTATCCTCCATTCAACACAGCCAATACATCCCTGCCCCTCCTGAAGCATTCTCTGCATGTTATCTCTCAAATGCTGGTAAGAGCAGGTACTTCTAATGCCCTCACATAGCTCCATATTTAGTACTTTCAGTGTGGCTTTCATAGGTATTAAGACACATGCACACACATAGGTATGGACGTATCTCTACTTGATTTTTAGCTCACATCCATAGACCAAGGATAAAATTAACATTAAAGTTTTTAATGTTAGTACTGCTTGCTAGAAAAGCTTTGCTGAGGGACACAGCTCATTTGCTAATTTTTCAAACACACTAGTCTTTTTATTCCTTCTTTCACTATCTTTTATAACATACCTTTGGTGACCAAACTATTGTGTTAAGCACCTCAGAATCTTCATAACTCTTAAGATGGTTCACTGATAGAACACACACAAGATTTCAGCAATAAAGATCAACAGCAGCCGCCAAGTTTTAGCTGGCTTTCTTCAGGGCTAAAATCTCTAGCTAAAAGTCCACTGGCCTTTAGCCAGAAATTTCATATTATTGTTACTTAGTAATTATGATACCTTGTCATATACTTTCAAATTCTATAAATTAGTGCACCCTTTAAAAGATAAGAAACCTACCTACCACATGCATATGGGTACTCTGCCATGACTCGAATAACTTTTGAGCCAAGTAATAACAATACTTATTTTTACAGAAGGAACAAATTTCATTTTAAGGGGATGTTTCGAAAGGACTAGAAACAACTGTGACAAATAAAAAGCTGAAATTAAGTATCAGTGTACAGAAATGCAGAAAGAATCCATTTTAGTTGCCCCAGTTAATGCAATTGTTTCCTCCTCCTCCTCCAAGAAACCCATACACCCACAGAAGAGTAGATACCATTTAAAACGATCAAGACTTTTTTCCACTGAGTGTTGCCCACTTTTGGCGTTTGACAAAACAGGATCTTGTGCTTGTCACACACAAATATTCGGTCTAAGACGAATTTGGAAACTGCAGTATGAGAGAGATCTCTCAATGCAGTGTCTCTGCAGACATTCCTGAGAAGCTCAAGTCTTTCCATATGAACCAGGGGTTGACGGATCAGATTTCCTGAAAAAGCTTTTCCAGTTGGCTTTATGAAATGCAGAGGAGAAAGAAAAAACAAAAGTGAAAGATTTTAGTTTTCAGATCAAATTCTAAAGTATAAAAATCCCCAAACTATGCACCCTAATGACTCCCAGATTCACAATTAAAACATTGCTATGTATTAACTAAAGGAGTAGGCCACAGTTTGCTTCCTGTGCTGCTGCTGTACATTGGTTCATCTATTAAGACATTACATTGGAGTATATAGTAATAAGAGCTTTTCCATACAACAATTTAAGTTTGCTGCACAGCAGCAGTGTCTTAGCTGTGTGGATAAAACATGCCTTGATCAAATATTGGAACTCCCACAGAGTTTCAACAACCTGTAAGAAAGCTTCTGACAGGTTAGGACAGGAATTTAAACATAAATTATGCTTTAAACTCCAAGAAGATGGGGCTGACCCATGGTGTGATTCTTGGGGATGTCCTGTGCAGGCTAAGAGTTAGACTCAATGATCCTTGTGGATCCCTTCCAACTCCGAATATTTTGTGACCCATTTGGCTGGGAAAGAATTTAGGATAAAAGTTCTGTGTTGTGGTGTTGTTTTCTAGCGCCTGTAGGCATTCAGTGTTTCCATTTATCCAAGCTGAAATACAATCAGGTGAATAAAAATGTGAACAATGACCATCAGTGTGACAAATAAAAGAAGTAGCAGGATACCTCCCCCCAAAAATAGATGAGCTGCTTCACATGTCTCATTTTTCTGAAACTAAGACAGGAACCACAACCACCTCTTACCTCACAACTAGTGGAGTGAGAGGAAAAAGGAGCTTCTCTGATTAAGAGGTGATGGGAAAGTTTAAATTTCTAATGACAAATTTTCAGCTTTCCACTAACTGAATGGCAATCCCCAATAGCAATACAGACTAGGGGATGAACTGATTGAGACCAACCCTGCCAAGGACTTGGGGATACTGATGAGTGAAAAATTGGATATGTGCTGGCAGTGTGTACTTGCAGCCCAGAAAGCCAACCGCACCCTGGACTGCATAAAACAGCACGGTGGCCAGCAGGTCACAGGAGGTGATTCTCTCCCTGTCCTCTGCTCTACTGCCACCTGGAGTGCTGCACGCAGCCCTGGGGCCCAGCACACGAAAGACGTGGACCTGTTAAGGGAAGGTCCAGAGGAGGCCATGAAGATGGTCCAGGATGGAGCACCTCTCCTGAGACAGCTGTGGCTGTTCAGCCTGGAGAAGAAAAGGCTCCAGGAAAACCTCACTGCAACCTTTCAACGCTCACAAGGGGTTTGTAAGAAAGACAGACTTTTTGCCAGGGCCTGTAGTGACAAGACAGGGGTAATGGTTTTCAACTGAAAAAAGATAGGTTTAGATACTAGGAAGGAATTTTTTCCTATGAGGGTGGTCAGGCCCTGCAACAGGTTACCCAGAGAAGCTGTGGATGGCCCACACCAGAAATGTTCAAGGCCAGGTTGGATGGGGCTCTGAGCAAACTAGACTAATGAAAGGTGTCCCTGTCCATGGCAGAGGGGCTGGAACTAGATGATCTTCAAAAGTCCCTTCCAACTCAAACCATTCTATGATTCTATGATTTTAGGTACAGTGTCCAAGCTACAGATGAAAAAGGAATTATTTTACTTTTTGTCCCAACCTTCCATAAGGGAAAAAAAAAAATCTACTTTTTCTGTTTGTTACTCTTCTCCAATACCCCCTGCTCAGAATGTAATCTGAACAGTCTGTCAGATTATTTTATCTGTCCAAACAATTCTTTCTGCATGCAACCAAAATTAATGTTGTTATTCTACATTTCATGCTGTCAGGAAGTCAAGAGGGAGTTGTTTTAGAACCAGAAACCTTATTATCCTCTTTCGTACTAGTAAAGAAAGCTATTAAAACTCACTACACATATCTGCTAGCCTTCCACTGAACAAAGTGTTTTTCCCAAGTATTTTGAAGGTAACCTAAATTTCACATTTTTGAAAAATGAAAACCAAAAGAGTCACGTTTATACAGCTAGCCTACCTTCCATGCTGCATCACAAAAATACTTTAAACATAAGAGGACTTATGTACTAGTGCAAAAAAAAAAAATTGGATTTAGCCCACTCTGCAACTGGTCTCCAATTTACATTTGTATAAAGCATTTTCGGAGTTTCCTCGTCAATCTGCTGAAAGCACAGAACTATGTATCTAAAAGATCAACTGGTATTGACTACTATTGCGTTCATGTTCTACTTTGGAAAAATGCTGAAATGTGAAACACAAAGAGCACAAAACATGAAAAAGAAATTGACACTGATAAAAAGAAACAGAGAGATTGGGCTGAAATCTAAGAGAATAGAGAAGACACAGGCTTGCCCTCAACAACCACAAACCTGATCGCTGTGGCAAGACAGAACACAAGTAATCCAAAACTGGGCCATTATACTAAAAAGGCTAACAAAAGCAACTGTCCTGACTTGATAAAGGAGTACTGTAACAATTTTCTCCTGGAAATGAAAACACATTAAGCTGAATCATTCAGATGAAACAAGACAGCAGGTTACCGTAACAAACCGGCTTTGTGAAGTTAAAATGAATTCTGTCGGCTCTATCTATATAGAACAGTCTGAATAAATAATTCCTGTCTAGCAATTCATCTTAACAACAGGAAGCCCTTCCTAAATCTCTTATTTTCTTCTACTCGTTAATACATGTAACCCTTATCTCAACAGTATGCACCTGGAATTCTTCAGGCCAATGTTTTTCCTCTGGCACATGTACCTCCTCCACTTTTGTCACAGCTGTCAGTATCAATGGCTCTTGCTTGGCACCATAGCCTAAAGAAGGAAGAGATAACTGCATTACAGAAGGTGAGGGGAAGGCAACTATTTCTGCTTTACAACTAAAACACATGAACTTTACTTTCTGTATTAAGATTACAAAACATCAGGATTTGTTTCTACATGGAAAGGTACTAGGCAAGACAGACACAGACTATGAATATTTTAAAGGATGTACTCTGTGGGAATTTTGGATGCAACTTCATTTGAGTTTTATCAAAGAAACATACCCATTATATTTTACTTGGGTTTTTCGGTTGTTTCCTTTGCTTTTTTCTAGAAAGTGTGCATAGAGACATTGAACTCCTGAATCTAAATATTTCAATTGATAGACAATTTGGTGGACTTGTGCATAGGAGATTTTTCTTCTTCAATAAACTTCCCAAGGCATGTCCAAATAAAAAAACTTAAATCTATCAGGTTTCTCTCTGCCCTTATACTAGTTGAAGTGTTTCTTCTTTTGTAGACTATTAAACTTACAACAAGAAAAGTGTCGTTAGGGACACTCTTTTATTTCTGTGGTGCTCTAAGTAAGCATCTATAACCAACAATAAATAAAGATCCCTTCTTCCTTTATCACTGGACTGATGGCCTTCCTTAGAGATTCTCACAACAACAAACTCAGCTGATACTCCTGTTCTTTTTTAGTGATTTTAGGACAGCTAATAGTTTGAGACCAAATTAAAGCATGTAAGGAAAGAACCCTTTTCATCTTTTGCATTTAGTATGGTACAGAAAAAAAAAAATAACACAGGGTTATAGCTTTAGCCTACACAGTGCAGAAAGATCAAAAATAATTTGAAGCTGCTTTCCCTAACTACAAAGCAAAAAGAACATGATTTCTCCCTGAAAATTTATTTCTATCCATATTGGATTACTTTTCCCTTCATATAGATTCTTCTATGAATAATGTTTCCTCATCTGCATCCACAGGGGCTTACTGTTTTATGGTTGAGAAAATGTGTGTACTGCCTATGTCCTTTTCTTCAGGGAGTATTCTACTCTGCCTACGCTGGATTTTCACAAAGGGCACGCATGGAAAAGCAAGTTAAAATTGAAAGCAATGTAAGCATTCAAGCATTCAGATACTGTAATTATTGCTGTGCACAGACTTATGTCATGGTATTGCTCTGTAAAATACAAGTAACCTGATTCAGTGAAAGAGCAGCTAAACTATTTTTCACTATCATTGTCTAAAAGCATGCCTGCAGATGCTATTAGGAATGACGGACAGAAACTTGCTCCTTAAGAAGTTCCTATTGCTCATGCACCCAAGACATCAGTAAAAGGCTTAAATAAAAGAACATTGATTCATTGAGAATCTGCTGGTTTTATTCTATCTGCTAAGAAGACACATCCAAATAAAAAAAAAATCTTCTAGACTTAATAAAATATGGCTTGTCAGAGCTTCTCCAGGATTTGCCATCCTGTTTGGACTTCCTCCAAAATTCTGTTGGTATATTCAAAGTCTTTCCCTTCATTAGTTCTATTACAAACACTCCAACACATATATACACTTAACCACAGTCATGCCTTTGCAGGACACGCTTAAGAATTTATGTATCATCTGCTCAGAGAACTATTCAAAAGGAATGGAAGATTCAGCATAGAGAAAAAAAAAAGAGAAAAAACTTGGCAAGCCAAGATAATAAAAAGCAAGCAAATGTGGAGGGTATGCTCTAGTAATTGTTTTTTTAAACTACATTTTAATTTTCCTGAATTCCTAAATTTTCCAGAATTTCCTAAAATTTTGATGAAAAGAACCACTCAAAGAATACCTGTCCTGGGAAACAAGAGTTACCATAGAGTGAAATACTGGAAGATATAATTACCTAACATAAGACTAACTGATTTGCAGATGTACCAGGACAGAACAGCTGGGTCCAAGGAAAGCTAAGTTAGTCTACTGTTCTCCTCTGTAAGACTTGCTGAATAAATCTCCACATAGATGGACCTATTTATAAAGGTACACCTAATGTATTTATCAATTATCAAGTTATTGAAAAATATGGTACTAGTGTCAATGCTTCAGAAGTTACATATTTTTTTTTGCATATCTTAGGAAGATTCAGAAACACAGATCTCTTAAGACTCTAAATCATATCATCACCTTGACCCAAAACTCTCAGTAGGATGGCTTTGTAAGAGCAGCTCCCCAGCAGACCGAAAACTAACATGCTGTGTGGTGTCATCAAATGGCTTAAATTCCTCATCATCTTAGTAACATCTGGGCCACTTAAGCTAAGCAAAAGCCTATAAGCTGTTTACAAGCCAAACAGCAGAGGATAAAACTGAACGCAAGGAGCAGGGCAGAGGTGGCTAGGCAAAGTGCATTGCTAATGAAATAAAACTTTCCACAAGTTTTACATAATACCCCAGCCACAAGACAAGCAGTCACAAAAAGACAGAAACTAGTATCATGTGAAACGAACCCTTCAATACCTTCTGAGTCTCTTCTGACTTTAAACAGGTAATAGCGCTCTGTTGTTTCTGCACATGACTTCTACCCCAAGTAGATCACGATACTGGAACTAAATGAATTTGAAAAAGTAGACCTGCCAAGACAATACTGCCAAACATGATCCCTTCTGTTCTCAACCATCGAAACCCCCATGATGTTAGATTTGCAGACTTCTAGCAAGAAAAGAAGGAGCTGAATATCAGCACTGTCACTTCCAGAAATTTAGTTGTTCTGTTCTCAGTCTTGCTGAAGAAGTGGTAACATGCCAAGAACTACTTTTCATAGAAAAGAGTGTTGGTGTGAAGCACTATTCAATTTTCTGTTTCACATCAAACATTAAAGCTGAACTTACCATCTGGGTCTTTAAAAGTCAATGTGATAAACTTGCTAGCAACCATGAACATGAATATCACCCAAAAGCATGCAGCTAGCAGCAGCCACTGGTGGTGCATGTTGTCAGATGTGAGCCATATAAAGTTGGCACTTCCTGTTTGAAAGAGAAAAGATTGGCACGTTAATTATTTTTGTTACAGTTTAGAAAAATACTTTCCATAACCAAAAAGAAAAAACTTTAGTATGTATGTGTGTCACAAAACATAGCAGTAGATTTCACTTTTTACATTTTGTTCATTCAGCCATATTTTTAACCAACGTTAAGGCTGAGGCAATGTAACCACTGACTGCTATCAAAGGGAGGCTTCACTCCTTCACCCTTGTGTACACATTCCCAGCCCCCTGCTCGTGCTGAGAATAGCACCATCTGACTGCTTGGGAAGACAGATCAGTAAAAACCCTGTTTTTTATAAAGAAGAGTTCATTTTTTTGATTAAGCTTAGCAAGACAGCCCACTGTAGGAAAGGAAGGGAGAATGAAGAAAGCTGTGCTCTCAGTGGTAGATGTAACATTAACACTGTACTTGGTTATCCCAAGTCAGCTTATGACATATAACATGGACTGTTCCCCTGCCTAGCATACAGAAATCACAGGCTGGAAGCTACCAAGCTGGAACACTAAGCTTAACCTGGCCAAATATTTTTCAGTTTCCTTACAGCAGTCCCTACTACCTGTAGCTGAATCCCTGCAGGTAAACCTCAAAGACAGAACTTCCTCAGGAGTGCAGGAAGGGTTACCCAAACAATTGAGACTGCAGTTTTAATGTGCAAAGAAACCACTCACAGGAACTGACTGAATATATACAGCTCTATCCTGATTTTTGAAACTGCTATCCTAATAAGTTATTTTCTGTGACTGTAAGTTAAGATTAAATATAAGGAAACCAGTGATAAAAAAAAATGAGAGAAATGGAAAATTTTAAGCTGTATCTTTTGGTGAATTTCCTACTTCTGATGGGTAAACACACACGGGTGGACACCAGGTATCTGTGAAAGCTCCACTGCAAATAAAAAAACAACCCACATCCAAAACCTACAAAAATACAGCACTATCGTCTCTACTGTTGCTGGAGAGATAAAACACCTGAGGGGCTGAACACAGGTGCTGAAAAGAGTGAATGTTGCCTTTTGAGGACACACGCAACACAACATCAGAACACTTAACCAAACAGGATCTAATACAAAAATCTCACACAATGACATCCTCACAAAAATCCTATAACTAGCAACAGGATCAAACTCAGTCCTAAAGCAGCCACATGAAACTTCCATGAGAGTCACATCTGCATGGTTTGTGATCAAAATTTCTATACAGCTATTTGAGTGAATTGCCAAGGAATACAAGAAATGCCCTCATTCCCAATTATGAAGCAAAAAAATGTTAGTTAATACTTCTAAGGAAGTATTTATTAAGTTTTTCAGTCATATACCAGTATTCCACCTTCTTCATTCCCACAAAGCTCCAATAACAGAAGTAAGCTACTACTGCTACAGGTGCCAATTGCTTTTCCAACTAGCTTTTGCCTTCCAGCAATGCAAATGTTTCCAGGAAGAATCGTCTCCATAGCTGACAGCAGTGAACCATCTTCAGGATATGCTGAAAGCCTGTGCAGGCAGTTCAAAACAGATTTGGGACCCAAATGATGTATGCAAAATGGGTAAGAGGAGGAAAAGAACTGAATATCTCCAGTTAAAGTGCAAAAAAAATTTTTTAGCTAGGGTGGCAGTGTTAAGGCCTACTTTTATTTTCTCACTGCAGCATTTTTCAGCTTGGCTTCTGAAAATTCCTTTCTTTCCCCCTCTTCTTTCATGAGTTCATTTTTAAGTACTTCTAAAAACACCACACCTAGGAATCAACAGTCTTTTGGACAATTACCGGTGCCATGATCTCCATAAAGACAATGGTTGTCATCTCCTGTTTTTTGCTGCAATTCCCTGGCTGACAACTGAGCATGCAATGTCCAAAACATATTTATTCTTCATGATCTGGAAAACTGTTGACCAGGAAAGGAAAATACGGTATGAATTCCATCAGACTGGCCTCTTTTCAGCTAAGTAGTTCAGAAGTTATTCCTATCCTACCACTGCACTAGTGCCCTAAGATTCATGCTGAAAACCACCAGGTCTCAAAGGCCCTCACTTTTCAGTCTGCCACGAAATGCACCATCTTCCACTCAAGCACTGAGATTTGTTAGCTTTACTTCCAGGCATCGCATTCATTTCCAATTCTCACAGAAGACAAAAGCTCAGATCGGATATCAAGACACAAAAATGTAGCAACAACATTTTTTTGCTTCTTAGGTAGCTCTGCTAAAACCATGAGAACCGTTGAACATTCAAAACACTGAATGCAGCAGAGTGACAGAAGCTTGCAGAGAACACTCCGCAGGAGGAAAATCTCTCACTATCAGCTATGGGCTTTTCAGAGGTATAATAAAAGGTCTGGGCCAAACCTCTCTGCCCACCTCAGTATATTTCTTCTACATAAAGCAGGGTAGAAACAGCCTCCAACATTCATAGCATCCCTGCTAGTCTGCCTTTGTAATGGTGATGGATGCACACCATTCAGTAAGGACTATTGATCTATATCCCCTTATGTAATTTATGTATTGGATTTCTAAGAAATTGTGTTAAATCACATGGGAAATGCAGTTTCCGTGTGCTCTGACCTGAAATGCAGTTAGTAGAGAGAGGACCCTGCTGCCAGGTCCTGGGCTGTAGGGACAGGAGAACATTTCAGCCACCTACAAGTCACCTACAAGCAGTACAGTTCTCACCTCAAGGACAAGGCTCAGAGACCAGAAGGGGTCAGAACTGCAGCTACATCCATAAGAACCACCACTTTTACCCTTCAAGACACAGAAGCTGATAGGAAAACGTTAAGCAGTTTTGTTTACTCTAAGTCTTGTCAGAGGATCTGTCATAATGCAATTATGATGTTACTACACTGTTACTCACTTCCAGCATCCTAAAGTAAATCAGTATCAGCAGCTCACCACTGATCTCAAGAAGCACAACTATTCAAAGTTACAGACAGGAGTACCTCAACCATTATGCTCACTTAAATGCAATGATCAGTACCTGTTTAAAAAAAAATTTGTTTATGTTGTTTCTGTCTCTACCTTAATATTTTTATTGTTTTCACATAGGGCAATTGCATTTCCTATTTTGTCTCCAACCTTACTGCATTTCAGTTGCCTCTCCTGCACTTATTTTCTAGTAAATACATATACTAGCTTCTGTTTTTTTCTCTTTAATAGTTTCCTTCAGCTTCCAAAACAGTCTTCTATTTCAGGTTGTCTAAAACACAACTTTTCCTTACAAGTAGAAAAAAGCAAGAAATATGTTGAAGGTTTAGTCCATTTTCTCACAATGAAATAAACCGAGAGTTTTCTGGTTACTTGCTTCCTCTTATTGCAATTCTACACTTTTTAGGAACACAAGATCTCAAAACTCCTGTCCCCACCCATTCCTCTGTCCTCCCCTCTCAGGGCTACCACAATGACAAAACGTCACATAACCCTCAGATTAGCCATATGAAGGGTTTTGCATGAGGAAAAATGGGATCACCAACACACACCCCCACCAACACACAACACAAACATGAACTAAAGATCAAGACACAGAGTTGCAGGCTTGTCCTGTGGCCCGCAAGTAACCTGCTACCTCAAATAAACACTCATTCTTTGCAGAAGACTGCTGTCTTCAAGTGAATGATGGGACAAAGTGCCAAAGATTTAAGCAGCTTTAAAACTCAGTGCACAGTCTCTGCTCTGCAGCTTACACTGCTTGCATTGGGGCTCCTTAGCAGGACAGTGCCTGCACGCATCGCCAATGGCAGTGACACGCCAGGAGGCTCAAACTCCCCAGTGCTTGCCCATCAGCACATGATGACTGACGTAACTGGAAATGGAACTGGTAAGGAAGGCCAAGCAACAGCTAACTGAGACACCTAATCCATTTTCATCAATGCTTCCTTTGTGTTATCTCACAGGTAAGAAAATCTGCCCAATTTGTTACACTTTAAAAAAAATTTCAGACTAACATCTATCACAGACGCTCCTTCGGCAAGTTGTGTAGCGCTACCAAACGTTGTAACATACATCGTAACAGCCTGGTCCTTTCCTAAGCTTTCCTCCTCCCGAGGGCACTGACAGGCCCGCGTGTCTGCTCTTCCCGCTCCAGCTGGGGCGCGGAGCGCTCCCTGCGCACGCAGTTCACCTGTCGGCGGGATGCGAAGCGAGGCCCGGGCCAGCAGCGCCTGCCCCGGCTGTGTGCCCCGGCTGCGTGCCCCACCTCGGCCCGGGCCAGCAGCGCCTGCCCCGGCTGCGTGCCCCACCTCGGCCCGGGGCCCCGGGCTGCGACCGGGACGCTGCCTCCCCTCCCGCACGCCGTGCCCTGTCTGACAGACACCGGCTCCCACTCCAGCGGGCACCCCGCGCTCTTCACAGCTGCGAACGGCAGCGGCTCCTCTCTGCCCTGCGTCCAGGCTTCCAGGGCGCTCCATTCATCCCGTAGGAACAGAGCGGTCCCCGCCAAGACGAGGGGACAGGGCCGTGCTCTGACCGGCAGNTCTCACCTCAAGGACAAGGCTCAGAGACCAGAAGGGGTCAGAACTGCAGCTACATCCATAAGAACCACCACTTTTACCCTTCAAGACACAGAAGCTGATAGGAAAACGTTAAGCAGTTTTGTTTACTCTAAGTCTTGTCAGAGGATCTGTCATAATGCAATTATGATGTTACTACACTGTTACTCACTTCCAGCATCCTAAAGTAAATCAGTATCAGCAGCTCACCACTGATCTCAAGAAGCACAACTATTCAAAGTTACAGACAGGAGTACCTCAACCATTATGCTCACTTAAATGCAATGATCAGTACCTGTTTAAAAAAAAATTTGTTTATGTTGTTTCTGTCTCTACCTTAATATTTTTATTGTTTTCACATAGGGCAATTGCATTTCCTATTTTGTCTCCAACCTTACTGCATTTCAGTTGCCTCTCCTGCACTTATTTTCTAGTAAATACATATACTAGCTTCTGTTTTTTTCTCTTTAATAGTTTCCTTCAGCTTCCAAAACAGTCTTCTATTTCAGGTTGTCTAAAACACAACTTTTCCTTACAAGTAGAAAAAAGCAAGAAATATGTTGAAGGTTTAGTCCATTTTCTCACAATGAAATAAACCGAGAGTTTTCTGGTTACTTGCTTCCTCTTATTGCAATTCTACACTTTTTAGGAACACAAGATCTCAAAACTCCTGTCCCCACCCATTCCTCTGTCCTCCCCTCTCAGGGCTACCACAATGACAAAACGTCACATAACCCTCAGATTAGCCATATGAAGGGTTTTGCATGAGGAAAAATGGGATCACCAACACACACCCCCACCAACACACAACACAAACATGAACTAAAGATCAAGACACAGAGTTGCAGGCTTGTCCTGTGGCCCGCAAGTAACCTGCTACCTCAAATAAACACTCATTCTTTGCAGAAGACTGCTGTCTTCAAGTGAATGATGGGACAAAGTGCCAAAGATTTAAGCAGCTTTAAAACTCAGTGCACAGTCTCTGCTCTGCAGCTTACACTGCTTGCATTGGGGCTCCTTAGCAGGACAGTGCCTGCACGCATCGCCAATGGCAGTGACACGCCAGGAGGCTCAAACTCCCCAGTGCTTGCCCATCAGCACATGATGACTGACGTAACTGGAAATGGAACTGGTAAGGAAGGCCAAGCAACAGCTAACTGAGACACCTAATCCATTTTCATCAATGCTTCCTTTGTGTTATCTCACAGGTAAGAAAATCTGCCCAATTTGTTACACTTTAAAAAAAATTTCAGACTAACATCTATCACAGACGCTCCTTCGGCAAGTTGTGTAGCGCTACCAAACGTTGTAACATACATCGTAACAGCCTGGTCCTTTCCTAAGCTTTCCTCCTCCCGAGGGCACTGACAGGCCCGCGTGTCTGCTCTTCCCGCTCCAGCTGGGGCGCGGAGCGCTCCCTGCGCACGCAGTTCACCTGTCGGCGGGATGCGAAGCGAGGCCCGGGCCAGCAGCGCCTGCCCCGGCTGTGTGCCCCGGCTGCGTGCCCCACCTCGGCCCGGGCCAGCAGCGCCTGCCCCGGCTGCGTGCCCCACCTCGGCTCGGGCCAGCAGCGCCTGCCCCGGCTGTGTGCCCCGGCTGCGTGCCCCACCTCGGCCCGGGCCAGCAGCGCCTGCCCCGGCTGCGTGCCCCACCTCGGCTCGGGCCAGCAGCGCCTGCCCCGGCTGTGTGCCCCGGCTGCGTGCCCCACCTCGGCCCGGGCCAGCAGCGCCTGCCCCGGCTGCGTGCCCCACCTCGGCTCGGGCCAGCAGCGCCTGCCCCGGCTGTGTGCCCCGGCTGCGTGCCCCACCTCGGCCCGGGCCAGCAGCGCCTGCCCCGGCTGCGTGCCCCACCTCGGCTCGGGCCAGCAGNGCCGTGCTCTGACCGGCAGGGGACGAGCCGAGGCAATGCCCAGCCCCAGCCCGGCTCCGAGCGCAAGGACCTGGGATGAACAAACGTAAACTTTTCCCGTTCTGGAGGAGGAG
>VZTG01003862.1:823413-909481 GCA_013397845.1 Melanocharis versteri
GAGGAGGACGAAGCTGGGCGGGCTTCCCCTCACCCGGCATCAACGGACAACACATGCCCGCAGCGCCCGCTGGCTTCCCCGCCCGACCCGGGATGCCGGAGGAGCCTCTCCCCGGGCTGGGCAGCTCTGCCCTCCCCTCCCCGCCTCTTCCCTCCTTCGCCTCCAGCGCGGCGTTCCAGCTGGACTCACGTGTATACACTTGCATACGTGTGTTCGGGTTGTTACGTTTGGGCTTTTTAACTGTTAAAATATCTTTCGTAGGTCACTAACGCTCATGTTTAAATATACATATACACACACACACACATATATATATATATATATATGGAAGTCACAGAATCATTTATATTGGAAAAGACCTCTAGGACCTTCGAGTCCAACCGTTCCCCCAGCACGTCCAAGGCCACCACTAAACCGTGTCCCCGAGGGTCACATCCGTATGGTTTTTGAACGCTTCAGGAAGGTGATTCCACTGCTGCCCTGGGCAGCCTGTGCAAGTGTTTGACAACCCTTTCCATGAAGGAATTTTCCCAAAAACCTGACCTAGATCTCTTCTGATGCAACTTGAGCCTGTTTCCTCTGGTCCCATGACTTGCTGCTTGGGAGATGAAATCGATGCTCGCCCGACTACAGCCTCGTGTTAGGGAGCTGAAGAGATCAATAGAGTCCCTTTCCATGTGACTCTTCCTCCCTCATGTTTCCCCAAACACCTCTTAACTATTTCTTCCATTTTCTGAAGCCCACCATCAGGCGGGAAAGTTGCCCTTGGTCAGGCAGGAATGAAACAATTCACCTAAAAGCAGCTGGCAGAGCCAGGCATTCCCCAACCCGTCACCCTGACATGGCAGACGCAGGGCGGCTGTAGGCTCCAGGAGAAGAGGAAAGCTGCTCTAAACCACTGTGACGAACAGCTGTAGTGTGAAGGCAAGTGTTGTCTGCATGTCGCTGTCCACAGCCTGTAGCCCAGCCCAGGCTCCTTTTCCCTCAAAGGCCCTGAGTAGTGCACACAGCCACTGCACACAGCTGTGCACCCAGTGCTCTGCTCACTGGACGAGCAAGATGCTCACAACTGGACAAGCAAAATGCTCACCTACAGGACTTTGATACCCACAAACCCCATCAAAACCGGGTGCTGGTGATGTGTCTCTTTTTAACACCTATTTAACCAGGTCCTCTAAAGGACATACTGCAGTCTTACAGCGCACTCCTCCCTGCTAGAGGAGGATTTAGTTCTTCTGATCCATGCCTTTCCGGGCTTGACTACCATGGTGCACTTTGCAGAAGCCTGACCAAGGAAGACCAAGGATTCTGTCATTGGTACAGATACCATGGCCAACCTATGGAGCAGATCAGGCTAATGCAAATGTGTTAGCAACCATGTGTTCAGTGCTATGCTGATGGCTGCTGGTCTCCAGTGAAGCAGCAGAAACACAGATCTCACTGGGAACCAGTGGCCAAAAGCCAGTAATCAGAAACCCAGTTCTCTGCCCGACTCTATGGTCTTTTGTATCAGCACCTTGGAACACCACATTCTTGTGTGTCCCTTCCTCTCTGCCTGTGAAGTGGAAATGATGATTGTCACAGTTACCTTGTTGGCAAAGCACATTGGAAATCTGTGGCTGTCAGCAGTCTGAGTCTTGCACAGGCTAGAAAGCTGCTCCTTTCTTCAGGTTTCAGTGATGACTACAGTTGCAGCTATGCACAGATTTATTAATAAGCAGTCTCCAGCTGTGGAACCAATTCCCGCCAGATTATCAGGCTCAACCTAGGAATTTTAACCTTTCAAGTACGTTGTTACTGACATGTATAATAATTAATCCAGTACAAAAGAGACCAATTTTTCAAATTAAGCACAGTTAATAAGCTTTATTGTCAGTAATCGGGCCTGAAAGTGTCTGATGAAATTGAAGAATGTGTTGCATAGGCAACTGTACTGTTGGATTATACAGTTGCTAGTTGAGGCCAACAGGATTCTTGCTACTAATAATGCTAAACTGCAGTGGGGTTTAGTGCTTTAAATAGGCAGCAAAATCAATGTGTGAGTCTGGGTTCTTTTTTAATACTAGATAATTTTTACATTGCCAGAGCAATTTAAAGGATAACTGAGCTGGTGAGAAGTCACTCGGCCCTCTCTGGGATATTCTAGAGTGTCTTTCTCAGATATGCGATGATAAAGCCAATGGAAGTGATGTGCCCATTTTTTCTGTAAAGACATGGGCCTAAACATAAAAAATTGATCTTAATAACATGTTCAATGTTTATGCCACTAAAAAAAAAGGATTTATGCCCTAATAACTCTTGTATATCTTTATTCCAGGTTTGACATTTCTCCTGGAAGGGTTTTACAAAAGATCCACGTTTGCAGCTTGGCCAGTCAGGGAAGACCAGGTGTGGTTCATTCAAGCATTTTAAGAAGTTGTTATCTGTCAGTGGCAGGCTGTCTTGACTGCCCTTAGTATAAGTTAATTCCAAATAGCATTTAAGCATGCCAGAATGTTTAAATGAGCCCCTGTCTTGGACAAGATAAGTAATCATCCATACTGCAGTTTGCATTTGAACACATCCAGCCTAATCACACTGAAAGAACCTTCATTTTCCTTGACCTTCCGAGCTCATCCTATTCAGCAGAAGCCTAGGCTTGCCCATATTGTTAAACTTATGTTTATTTTTTGCTTTTTGCTGTTATTTCAGGTTTTAATCCAATGTCAGTTACTAGGATTAGTCCTGGTAGCCCTTTTTAGTCATGCTTTGTTTCCATAAGAGCTCACCGTAAGACAAGTCACCTGCTCAGCATCAAGTGCTAACAAAGATTTAAATAAATCTTATTTAAATCAGCAGGAAGACATGAGTTTCATAGTGCAGTGCCATTATTAGTGAAATCATATATCTGCTTCATGACTGCATTTCTGAGGCATGACTGATCACCAGAGGAGATCTCTTGTGTACAAGTACCTGGATTTGCAGGACAGACATAGCACCTTTGGTATGTAATACATTTATTAGGGTGTGATCTTCATCACCAGATTCTGTCTCTTTCTGGAACTTAAGGGAGCTTATTTAAATGTGGTTTGGGTTGATACAAAATAGAATATATAGCATACTTTGCAGCCTCTACATTATTAAGAGACACTGTGGAAATGAAAAAAAACCAGACAGGCCAATGAATTCAGGGAGGTAGAGCCTCATGCAAATGCAGAATTTACTAATACGGCATAAATATCATACATAAAGTAGCATGCGTTTCCTGGATTTTTTTTTTTTTATGAAATAACTTTAACAAAGAATAAAGTGCTTGTCAAAAACAGCTCTTGCACAGGAAAGATTGAGGTGTGTGGAGGGACTGGGGGGCTTAGAGCTGATACCTGCAGCAAAATCATACTGGCTGTAGTAGGAGTAAAATCAGATCCATAAGCAGCAAATGTGATGTGTTCATTTGAAGATTAAGTTAACTTTTTTATTTAGAAGCAAGTTTTACCTCATGATGGGTGCCTTGGAATTCTTAAATCTTTGCATATCATTACACCATTTGATTGCCCTTTGAGAAGGAGACAAAAACTTTAGATTGAGATAAGTAGGTCATTAGCTGAACCATCTAATTTATCTTATATTCTTCAGACGTTTAGTCTGAGTTGGTAGCCTGAAAAGGGAAAACAGCTTTGTGAAGTTTATTAATAGCAAAGAACCAAACGTGCTGCTAGGACTGGACTAGAGTCGCTGAGAACTACATTTAATAATCCAATCAATGTCAATTAAAATTGAACCTAATGACTCAAAATTAATTATATAGGTCATAAAATGAGTGCAGCCAATCAGCAAATTATCATGTCAATGTAGCAAGATAAGTCAATTCTTTAAATAAAAATCAGAAATAACAATTGAATTTTAAGTCCCAGTTAAACAATTGACTGAATCACTTACTGTTCAAAACAAGTTACTGTACTGCAGTGTGACCTGCTACCGTCTTTTAACTCTTCCCTTTCCCTATGGCCCAAATCAGACAGCTGGATTCACCAACTTTCATTTCTCTCTGTGGCTGGCAGAGTCAAACTGGCAAGCAGCTGAGTCTTAAATTCACCTGCTGCATTCCCCAAGGGACAAATTATTCCCAGGTGACAAAGTTGCTGTGACCCTGCAGGTACGGTGCTCACGGTGAGCGCATCTGTGACTTGGGCTCTGGTGAGGGCAAGCTGCAGGTACCTATGCACCTGCCAGTGCTGTGCCTTGCCGGGAGAGGAGCTGAAAGATTGGCATTGCACAGATAGACAGCACCAGAGCTGCTCTAGGCTCAGATAAAGGACTAAGGCAGATTTTTAGGTGGGGTTTTTTCGTCATTGTTTCTCAAAAAGGATTATTGAATGGAGGGAGCTATGGTACTCTGAACCAATACTTCTCTTTACCAGTGTTTGAGATTACACTCTAAAATATTGAAAAAACACCTAAGGACAGCATGCTAAGCAGAAGCCACAATTCCTGATGTGTCTGATACCAGTAGTACTGCTGTAGCAAGGGTTGGGAGAGCTGTTGTCTTCTGCTTGATTATCCCCACGTTAGAAAACTGACCAGTTTTGGGGTAAGCAGAAACACCTGAAGGAGCCTGAGGGGTGACTTGGGTCATGGGGGTGTGAGATGTAAAAAAAAGAGAGGCGGAGGCAGGCACAGAACCTGGGTCCCATTTGCTAATGAATGTATGTAGGATTAGAATGTTTTACATTAAGTGGAACAGCTTTCACAGGGACATTGAGTGCTTCAAATAATTTATAACTTGCTGTTTAGGGCTGGCTCTTGGGAGGTGGCAGATGTGGTATCTATCAGGAGGAATCTGAACATTTGTTTTCCATACCCTTATAGCTCAATAATTAACTAGGAACTGCACCACTCTTGTGAAGGCAAGAAAAAAGTGTTTGTGCCAGAAATTCAAAGAGATGTAAGTCTAAAAAGGTTATCCTAAAATGACAGGCACTGTTCTACAATCCAGACTGGGGAGGGCAAGTCTGTGAGAGGTGGGACTTCACAGCTCTTGGCACATCCTCCTGACCAAGGCACTGCAAAAGCAGGCTGTGCTCTGGCCACAGCAGGTGACTGCCCAGGGAGGGCCCACGTCCTCCTGCACGGTGTGGCCACTGTGCCATACCTCAGAGTGTGCTCATCTGGGGGCACGGTCCTCATCCAAGAATGATTTTGGAGCTATTCGTGTCCGACTGTTTCCAGTGGAAATTAAGAGCCCATCATTTTACAGAATCTGGGGCCTACTCCATAGTTTCCTTAACTCTTTAAAACAAACAATCAAACAAAAAGAAAAAAAAAAATCCCCTCACCCCCCAAAAGAAGACAAACACAAGTTGAAAATTCCTTGTGTTTTTAGGGGATTATTTGGCTGCCTTCATGGATATGAGATGTTAACTATGTTACCATGTGTCCTTGAACTTACATGCCCGTTCACATGCTACAATATTAAAAAGAAAAAAACGGACAAGGAACTTCCCCAGTCACTATGTAGACAGAAATAGGGATGGGAGGAAGAGTAAGAGGGAAAAGTTGAATTGTTTTGAAGAACGAGGCCTTTAGAGTTGCAACCCTGAGGTGAGATTAATTCTTCAGTCACTGAAACTTATGTTGAAGGTTCTTGCCCTTGAAAAACAGAAACATCAGGCCCACAAGATCTAGCTTTACCTTGATTATCTGTGGCAAATTTTATTTCCTTCAGCGTAATGTTTCCCAAGATATTAGGGCACAGCCAGTCTTGAGCTGCAACAATAAAATCTTGTTCTCACTAAGGTGAGAACACATGGGAGATTGTCTATTTGAAAATGCCCATTTCTAAAATAAGTGTAGTTTAACCAGTTATGGCAACCACCACCAAAAACAGCCCTGAAAATACGAGGGGTAGGGTAAATATAGAAAGTTTTAGTGACACTGCTTTCAGCCTCACTACAAGGAAAAGGCTTGATTGATAAGATGATTTAAACATTTAATATAATGCTTTGACATCTCCCGAAGTATAACTGATGGTTACCAACTAGCCTCTCCATTTATCCAGCTCACCCAAAGAGCAGTTGATGTTTCGGAACTGTGTGACCAGCAGCCATACATCAAACCTTATGTCAGGACCAGCCATGATAGATCAACCATGAAAAGCATTATGTTTTATCTCCAGAATTTCTTCACCTAAAAAGAGGGAGAATGATTTTACATCTTCTTGCTATGTATTCAACTTATATGAAAGAAGGTTAACAAGATGAAATTCATATTCACAGACAATCTCTGACAAGTATTATAAAATACTCAGTTAAAAAGCATACAGTCAAATAAGTCCTGTTGATATTACAATTGGTATTTGATAAAAGGCAATATTGAAGGTGCCAGCTTTATACTTCAAGCAAAGAAAAAAGTTATTGTTGTTTAATGCTTTATATCCGTCACTGTAGTGTTTAAGAAAGTATCATGACATGTTTTTTCAAGTGATGTTGCTCTAAATTGCAAAATCTACATCTGAGCTCAAAATGATGAAATAAAAAAAGAGTAAGCCAAGCCAAGATGTGGTTTTCAAGTGTGAACTAAGTATTATCATAAAAAGTACAATTTTTTAGCCGTTGAAGATACCATCTTGTAGCACAGATCCTACAGACTATTTTTTCAGTTCCTTTAAAAATATTGTGGGTAGTCCATATCAGCTGTATTAAGCATTTCTCTCTTACCATATAACGTCAGGAATTCTTATTAAATACAACCTTTTTTGACCATTCAGAGCCAAAATTTTCCTTTCTTAGGCTGTCAGCTCTTGCTGCAGGGCACTAGATCCTCTGTTCACCTTCAGGCTCTGCTCACAATAATCTTTCAGAATTACAACTATTTATTTTTTTTTAGTATAAGGAACACCCCAGACCTGCATTTGGAAGCATCACACCACTTAGGCAGGCGTATTTCCACAGCAAGACTGTCTTTGTTTTAAGTTTTATCCCCAGAAAAGAAGGAGGCTGCCATCCATCCACCCACTCACCAATTCCCTCTAGACATTCTGTCCTTTTATATTTTACATCATTTAACTAGTGGGCTTTCCTAGTTTGAAAAAAAAACCCTACCAGAGCAGTTAGCATGTACTTGGCTGTGACATCCTTATTTCCTAATTTACGCATCATCATTGAGCACTCACTTCATTAAGGAAACCGTGTCACCGAGCAGTGACTCATTGATCCAGCCACTGCAAAGAGAGCAGATTATTTTGTCCTTCAGGAACAATAAACAACAGCAACACGCTGAGCCTCATTCTCTTGGATAACTCATGGTGCCACATTGTGCCTTGTGCTGTTGTTGTCTAAATGCACTCCTGTTACAGAAGTTATTGGGTCATCTCAGCTTCTGCTGTTCTCTTGATATTGCTGAAGTTAGAACAGGAAAATTCATTTTGGCTGTGTTTTTGCCAAACAGAAGGCAGGGAGCTCTGCTTGATTTCTCCTTTTTTTTTATTGTCACACTGTAGTCATCATGAGGTTATCCTTAAGCCATTGCACACAGATTTCATCTTCTCCAAGTCCTTCACACAGGAAAAATCTCTTTTCTTCACTAGGATTTTCCAGCTGGATAAGTGAAGCACATTATTGATTCCATGGAAAAAACAAAGCTGCTTTTTAAAAGTGCTTGATAATGGTAGTTTGATACAGAAGTTACTTCAAGACTGCCTTTCAGAGTTGCAAGGAAGACCAGGAACTGCAGCAGCAGCACTGTTTTATGCCAAAAACTCATAAAATTGCTAGAACCTGCCAGGCTACACTGTAAAGTGAATGTGTATTTTTTTTAGTGTAAAACCAGCAGAAATTGGATACACAAATATGTTTCTCATGTAGAACAGAGGACATTTAAAAATATTTTTCAAATGATGGCTTGGATTTTGGAAATATATCCAATATACTCTCTAGAAATTGTTTTTGTAACTTTATTATGCCTCATGAAGCTTTATCATGGTCTTTATTGGATTCTTTAATGTTGTCCTCACTTATCTTACTGTAAAGCATCATAGATGAATTGATTTTAACTTTACATCATTCCTCACTATTCCATTAAACACTATCTTCTTTAGACACTCTATTGCCAACTGGGAATATGATAACTCTGTCAACAGAAAGAAAAAATTGAAATTGCATGCAATTAATTTTCCTGTCTCAGGACTATTCATCCAGCTAAATAAACATAACATAATATCCAGTTTCATGTGACTTCACAATAGTCACATACCTCTGGCCATCATAAATTTCTGAGGTTTGCAGTGATAAACCAAACAGGATTTGCCAGTTACTGCACTGTATCTTTTTATTTTAACAAATTATGAGATGCGGTCCCAATGTGTCATGTCTGCTAAACCTCTCCCCAGTGACATGTACTTAGGAGAAAGGTACCTGATATAACTATTGATGCGGCTGCCTGTTTTGGCTTTTCCTCCTCCTCTGGGTATTTAACAATTAACTCTTTCCAGGTAAAAACCCTAAGTTCTTTTCTCACTTTTAAGTGGGGTGCCTTACAGCAAATTATACTGCAGAAAAAAGTCTGTCTTCTCCACTTATATGCTAGAGAGGCTCCAGCCTCCACACTTTTCTGTAGTACGGCTGAGAGAGGCAGGGACTGCATTTGACAAAACCTGAGGGATAGAGTAGTGCTCTGTTGAGTCAGATTGTAGTTTTCCTCTCCGCTCTGTTCTTTGTCATTATTTCCCTCAAATTCTCTCTCAAATATTTCCCCTTCTTTTTCTGGTTTTGGAGTAATTCCTTTTTTATCTTGGAGCCTTCAGAGCCAGCAGATAGTGCCAGTGAAGACAGACAAGATGCATTCTCAAGATGTGTTGCTATAAAGGAGAAAAGCAAGCTGGTCTTACTGCGTTTCATGCACAATGTTGCTAGCATTGAGGGATGTTCAGGTGCATAGTTATCACGGGGAAAAACTGCTCATAGATTAAACCAACTCAAGACTAAAGTAGTTTTTTGAATTATTAACAGCACATAATTGATCAGCAATTGATGAAAAATGGGTTTCAAAAGACTCCAAGTTCCTGGTTACTGTTAAATCCTGATGATGGTTTTCTTCTTCTATAAGCAGCACCAGTTTGGGCAAGCATCTTCTCAGACAGTTTCTGGTGTTCCACTCATGTCCGTTGTTGACACTCAACTCCCTGCCTTACCAGGCTATTTTGTCAAGGGTGGTCCACAAAAGCATTCCACCACACAATATTTTGCTGTCGAGAAATACTTATTAAGAAGAGAAAGTAAATACAGATGGAGGACAGGAGCTCCAAAATGTCTGTATTCCTGCCACCACACTATCATTCTCCCTCATTTGTCTTGTCTTGCCATTGCATCGTATTATGGGAAGTCTTTTTCTATCCATTTATGTGCAATGGTGTGTATGGATGTTGGACTGGAACTTTGGCCGCTGTTGGGCCTGGGAAGGGCTGAGCAACACACAGTTCCCAGAGCAGAGATCAAGCGAGCGGAAGGGCTCATTCATGGGGTCCTTCCCAAAGCAGGGAGAGCTTTCTTAATTCAAGGTTTGGCCCACATGGAGCAACTAAAGAAGATAATGTGTTAATAGGGTGTTAATAGGGTGTTAGAGTTTAAAAATTAATTCTGCATCTGTAACAAATGCCACCGTGCTTCTGCAAACAGACCTTTGGGAAAGGATAACAATAAAAAAAAACACTCATTCAAATTTATTTGAGAAGGGGATTAAAAGCTTTTAAAAGACATTCAGCTGTAAAATGGTTCCTTCAAAGGAAAACCTGCCTTTTGTTTGCCCATGAGACTTTTGGACAGCTGCTTACAGGCAGACTAGGCAGATCTTTTGCCATAGAGAAAAGATGTATGTGTTCTGTGCACAAAGGGCTCTAGGACTCAGGTGTGGAGAGGAACAGCTCCTGAGGGTGAGATGCAATTCTCAGTAGAGGACATGGATGAGGCATCACTACTGACAGACAGGTTTGGACCATAATATAAGCAGCAGGATTAGTATTAATGGCTCTTAGTTTATTGTTGGTTTACAGTCTGGTCTGATTGCTAGACCCAGGAGTGGCCATTTCCATGAAACTTACAATTCCAATATTTTCAGGCCAATAAAAATGCTCCAACAGCTGAAAAGTTTTGCTTTTTGCTACAGTAAAGCTTTTGTGGAGTGATATAATCTAATGAGATAAAAAAAATACTCAGGCCAATGAGTGTCAAGGCATAACCACTTTAGCCAAAGGACAGCATAAAAGTTAGCTTAAGTCAGGAGCCAGAAGGCATTCAACAGTTAATACAAATGACATTTAATATGTCAAAGAAGCAATCACTTCATTTTAAACACCAGCAATAATCTGTAAAGATATAATTGACTTGAAACAGAATGAGAAAAATTAATTGCTTTCATATTAAGTGAGTCAAATTACTTAAGAAGAAAAATACAGATATCTTCAGCAATAATTGTAAGTGACAGTGTTTGAGTACTTACTCATTTTGAATGGCACTCAACTCAGATGTCTGACAGGATTAAGTGCTGATAAGTATGGCTAAGGAAAGCAGAGCTTTGGGTTAAACTCTTTGCTCCTCTTTGCTCTTTGCTCCTCACTAAGTGATAAGTGACATATAAGTTGGAGTGTCCAGAGGCCTGAGCTCCAGTTAAGGACTCAGCTTCCCAAATGGGTTGGTTTTTGTGTATCATGTTAAAGTCAGGCAGATGACGGGTCACATCACCAGCACAGGTTTGATGGGTCATATGATACTGAAATGGATTAATGTAGTCTGGTGATTTCTTCTCTCTGGCTAGTGGGTTTAGAGTGAGTGGTCTTTGAGGAAACATGGTCGGGTAGTAAAAATGGTGTGGGATTGGCTCTCCCTGTAGTCAGTTCTTGGTGAGACAAACATTTATTTTCAGCTACTCTCTTCTCATACACTAACGGAGATGTAGGATTTGGGTATTTGCCAGAAATCTGAGATGTATGGTATGCATGTTAACCTAAATCCTTTACTCTAGGAGTCAGTGTAAGGTGTCCACACACTGTGGTGATCCCTTTATAAACACAAAATTATTATTTACATATAGCTATACTAAAAGAAAATTAAAGCTACAAATTAAATCATTCAGATTTAGGAGGCATGGGTAAATGAGTGTCAGCATTATAATTCAGCTATTAAAATAAAATTTGTTCAGCTGGTGGTGTGAAGTATGTGTCAGCCACTCCAGCATTTGACTCAGAGACCACCTGGAAATTTATGGCAGGGCTAAGATGCCAGGAATGAATCATTCTGGACAAATCCTTGATGAAAGTGCAACTGTAGACATTGATTGAGTTATCCCACCAGTTGCCTAAGCAGAAGAACATACTGCTTCCCTGTCCAGCTGGAGCAACACCAAATAAGATTAAGCCAAATCAGAGCTCCAGGTTAAAGATCTTTTCAAATGTCTCAAAATCTAGAAATTATACTGCTCTTTTATCCCACTGTAGCCAAATACAGCCCATTGCTACAGCACTGTTTCCATACAGCACAACATGGTAGGTGCAAATTGCTGCATTTCAGAGGAATTTACACTTCTCTGGCTGAACGTAGTGGACATAAAATCACACTTCTCCAAAAATTAGCCAAGAAACTATCCAAAATAATGCAAATATTCAGATTCCTGGTCTATTTTCCTAACTTCGCCATTAGCATCAGTCCTCTATTTTGATGCTCTCGGTTAATTCTCGTCTTTGAACTCCTGTCCCGTGGGACATACTTTTAACTGATCCCCTTGAAATATTTACTTGCTGGCCTACTCAACTTTAAGACTATGGCTTTATAGCTGTAAGGTATAGCAACCCAACCACAAACAAAAGCATAAGATTGACTGTTCTGTACTTACTTGACATTCTGACAACCAAAGCACCTATAGCAGATGTCAGTTTTATAAAAGTGTGATATACGCTGGTAAAGCAAAGTTTGGGCACGCAGCTCGGAGTGCCAAGTGGAGCCTTGCCTATGTAAAAACAAAGATGAGACAAGCTCCCACTGTTTGGACCACTTGTTTGTGCTGGAAAGGTAAATGAATGTTAACTTAAACCACATCAAACACAGCCTTATATTCAATGTAAGCAGGCACTGTCATATGTAATACAAGATGAGCAGCGGGAGATGTCTGCAGGCTCTGTGGCAGGTTTGCCTAATAAATACCTTCCATTTCCTGCAGCTTTCCTCATCTTTCCAAACAGGTCTTGGGTGATGTATTGAAAGCCCTCAGAGCAGAATAAGGCTTTGTATGAAGCACTGCTGAGCTGCGGAGGGGGAGAGGCATGAGCAAGCAGAAGCAGCTTGGATGAGTTGGGATGCACTCAGGAACTGCTCGATGGTGACATTTTGCAGACACTGTCCTTGCTGTCTGCAATAGCTACTGATTTCATTGCAGAAATCATTTACAAAAAAGAAACCAGCCCTTCACCTTTTTTTCCCATTGACGCCAAATTTTCTTCTTATTCATATATCGATCACAACACATTTTATTCTAAAATTATGGGTGTCATAATATTGCTGTTGCTAAATATATGCCAAGACTCCTTACTCACAATAAAAAAATCCTCTTGTTTCTCATCGACCCCCCCACTAAAGCTTCATTTTTAACTCACTTGTGAATCACTGTGGGCACTGAAAGTCACCCTATTTTTCTCTCTTCATGGAGAGAGCCCAGGACCTTAAAACAGGAATTTTATTTATGCAGTAAAAGTATGGCTCATTAATGTGGCTTAGTGTTGATATATCAATTGGCTGCACCCTAGCTAACATTTTTGAAATGAAACATCCAGCAGCAAAGAAAGTTCTGATTTAAGGAAGCTGAATGTGTTCATAATATAACACCCTCATATATTTGAAATTCTAGTTTTCAGCACTTTCCCCATTCTTCTCTCATACTGCACAGCTGTGATAAAATACTATTTTCAGTTAGGAGATAAGTTGTGACTTTTTTAGTGGAGCTTGAATGAGTTAATTTTTATCTCATCTTCAAGTATTAAGCCTCACTTGATACAAATGAATAGCTCCATAGGCTTCACCATAGGCAAAATTTGCTGAAAGAAGGCACAGAGTACACTTAGGGTACTCCCTGGTAAAGGGCAAAATAAAGCAGCAGGTGGTTTATTGTACATGAGAAGGAGGAAGGAAAGGTTCAGGTAGCATCCAGTATTTTATGTAAGGTAGAAGTAGATTTTACCCACCCAACATGATCGCATGCCACTTTTCCTATGCTATTACAAAAAAAAAAAATCCCACTCCTAAACTCAGATGTTAAAAACATTGGAAGAGGCTACTATATAACAGGCTGTATGAGAAAGAAGTGGGAATTTAGGCAGGTAATGACTCACCTGAGGAGGAAAGCAGAAGACTCTGCTTTTCTCACTAAATAGGGAAAGCCAGAGAACCACATCCCATCACAGTGAACTATCACTAGCAATCTGGTAATAATTTAATAGCATTCTCTTACAAAAAGATAGCAAATAATTTTAAAAGATTGGTGTCTCATATGTTAATATTTTAAAAATAATAGCAAATAGTGAATGGCTTTATAATGGCTCTCTAAGACCCCATGTTTCTGCAGCATGGGAATGATTTGGATGCAAGATCTGTGATAAACTTGGCAAGAGAAACACTGTTGGTGAACGATAATTTTCAGTTTGGTTAAAGTGTTGAAAGACAGAAAGAAGATAGTTAATATGAAAATGTGCAATCCTTCAGAGTATCTTTACCTTCTCTCATTTTACTGCCTACCTCTGATGAGTCCAGCTCACACTAGTGGGGCTCTGCTTTCATGTTTCTGTGACTACATTGGCTTAAATAAATTACACCAAACACAAACCTGCTTCTTGTTGCCATCAAAAACAAAACACCATCCTCCTTTTATGAGCAAATTTAACAAACACAGAGAGTCCTTTCACTCCAGGATTTCTTGGGCTTGGGTAGAAAGCAGGGCCTCTGCAAAAAGGAGCTATGGGCTTCCTGGAACCCTGCATCTTCTTGTTAATGAATGCCTGGGAGGATTTGAGGTGAGAAACCATCATCACAAAACTTGCTGCAATCTGCTTTAGCTCCCACAGAGGGTAAAAATTATACAGTCAGAGGGACTAATCTCTTTGAATTCTATCCTGTCTTGAAACTCCCATTTCTAGTGAAGACAGTGACAATCTGACAACTGAGTGTCTGCTCCAGCAACGTCTGACCTCTCCTGACATCTCCCCATTCAGATTATTGCCCCCAAAAGGCTGTGATGAGGCAAAGACAGCCGTCTTTCCCAGGGGAAGGAACAAAGCTTGAACTAATGGTGCTGGGGTCACCTGGCTGCTCCAGTGCCTCTTTATGTGCTCAGGACACATAGCCGTGTAGCTGACAAGGTCGATGAAGTCTGGGTCCCCTTTTCTTTGTGAGAAAGCAGGTGTGTCTCCTCCCTGACTGTTCTGAGATGCTCCCACCAGGAACAGTCCTGCTGCCATCCTTTTAGTGTGCAGCACAGCCACTGAGGGGCATTATGAGATGAGGTGGGATGCTGTGACAATAATACCGTCTGCAGCTTTTTATGTCTCATATCCCACCCTGGAGCCACTGCCTCCCAAGCACATCTAGTACATAGAATCATAGAGTAGTTAGGGTTGGAAGGGATCTTAGAGATCATGTAGTTCCAACCCCGCTATGTTAGAAGGTGGACAACTGAATATATATTTGCTTCAGCAGGCCCAAAGTCTCTAAAAAAAAAAAAAAGAGTTTGGGAGGATTCTGCCTTTCTCAGATTAGAAAGCATTGCCCTTAGAGCTTGCACAGAGAAAACCAGGAAGAATTTTCCATAGTCAAACCCAATGATTAAATCAGGAAGGAGAATTACTTTCTGTTGAGAGCAGATCTGTATCTTTTCTACAGCCATACCCACTATGAAATGAATTAAGAGGTGGATGGCTTTCCTTATTTCATGGGAACGTAAATGTAGTAAAATGGGCCAGGACTTGTTCAATATGAAAGTTCACAACCCTTCTAATTAGAAGGAAAACTTTATTTCCCAAGCTGCCATGAGGAGAAATAATTTCCAAACACGCAGCAAGCCCTACTACAAAACTGAATTTTCTGTTGCTCTGTCGCTTGACCATGCACAGCATCTTCTTTTCATCTCTCACTCTTTCCCCTCGGTCACCTCTTCTAGAAAAGCAGCTTTGACGGAGGGCTCTAGGGGGTGGAGAACGGGGTCCCTAATGCTGAGATGGGGGTTTCTCGTCACGGCGGGCCGAGCCGCGGGGCGGCGGGGGCGGCAGCGCTCGTCCGGCACCGGGAGCGACACCGGGAGCGACAGTGGGAGCGGAGCTTGGGACCGCCCCGGCGCCCATTGGCTCGGCGGCTCCATATGGGGCTCGGCGGGGCCCCATAAAGGCGCCCGTCCGCTCGCCCATCCGCCCATCCCGCCCCGCCATGCCCTCGGCGCCGCCCGCGCTGCCCTGGCTGCTGGCCGCCTGCTGCCTCTGCGCCCTCCCGCGGGGCTCAGGTACGTCCCGGCACCGCCTGGGGATGGGGGAAATGCGGGAGAGCCCCTGGAAAGGGTCGGCTCCTCCAGAGGAGCCACGTCCTGGCTGGGCTCCGCGGCATCCCAACACAGCCGTGTCCCGTCCCGCAGGGTTCCCGCAGCCTTTCTCGCGCCACCGGGACGCTGTGGAGCTGCCTCCAAACCAGGTACGTCTGTCATCGCCGTCTGACAGCGATGCGCGGTGGAGAGGTAGGGCAGAGACGGGCAAAGTGGAAAACGAGACTCGTCTCTGGCAGGGAAATGAGGCAGGGAATCGGCAACAGACTGGCAATACCTTATTAAACGCTCCGGGGGGTTGGTGAAGAGAGGAGGGAGGCTGGCGCCCTTTGCCGCCCGCAGCGGCAGGTGGAACAGGTATGGGCAGGGGTGCGGTGTGCAGCAGGCTGCAGAATAGGGCACCTGGGTCAGCAAAAGACGGACAGGCTAATAACAAGCCAGTCTCGACTTTCCGGGCAAAAACACAGCTCCGAAGGTATGATAGACTCACTGTTAATGTCTATTCTTTACTTTTTAAAGCAACTGGCACTGTGTTTCAGTCAGTGGATGGAAATGTCCGATCAGCCCCAGGTAACTTGACTCCGGGAATGTGTTTGATCTGCTGGGACTCTCTCTTCCAGACATACTAATAGTCCTGTATAACCCGGAGCATCGATGTCTGCAGGTGGCAGAGCCTCTGCCAGAGAGCCAGCAGCTCTGGACAGCAGAGCGAGTTTGTTGGTGTACGTGCTCTCCTCCTTGTGAAGCTAAGGCAGACCTAAAGAAAAGCACTTTTTTTCCTTTCTTGCCATGCCAGTAGCAGCTAACACTGAAGCAAAAAGTGCCAAACAGTTCTGCAGGAGTTAAAGGCCCTGTGTGGTCCTGGCTCAGTGCTTGGTGGGTGGATGGGTTTTTTCTGGGGTGTTCAGAGGAGAGGGAAGAAAGGGGAAGTTTTCACAGATCATTGCTGCTGGCCCAAGGCTTACAAACACTTCAGAAGAAAAAATCAGTATGTGAAAGATCAGCTGCACTGCATTTAATATCGAGCCCAAAGGTCATTTTCAAAGCAGGGAGAAAAATATTTGCAGGATCAGGAGGTATTTGGAAAATTTGAACATTTTGTGCTGATCATTTTCTTTCTGAAATCTTACCATTTTGTGAACCAAAACTTGTAGAAAACAGTTCCCAGAGCCGTTTTTCAGGTGTCTTACACCTCACTTCCTTTGAAGCTGTAGTTTTCATCTAATGTGATTGCATGCATGAGCAAATCCCTGTCCTGTGGCAATGAGTATTGGACAGTGTATTTCAGCATATGATTAAAGATTATAGTATTGATTAACTGAAATGCTTGTAGGTGAAAATGAGCATAGATTAAACATGCCACAAACCAAAGCTATCCCTAGAACAACTGGCATAGAAAAATGTATTTTAAATATAAGAGGTTGATTTAGACCTCTTTATAGCACCAGACTGCATTGACAACAGTTGCATTGTGTGTATTCACTTCAAACAAAAGACTAATTTTTCAGCTCATAATAGCATCAATAAGTTTTCCCCTGCTCTGAGTGTTTTTAGTGAACTGTGCTCAATCTAAATTGATCTGGGATCAGAATCAAGCCTGTTTTCTATCAAACTATGTACACCATGTTCTCCTAGTAAATGTATTAAGGTATTGTTTGTTTTTTCAGATCTCCAGCACTGTTTTGGATCTCTGTTATTCCATATTCAACAGCATGCATAAAAATGAGGTGAGGTGTAATTGCTTCTTTTGTTTCAAAGCACCCTCTTCTTAAACTTAAAAAACAACCACTCCACAACCAACTCTCTGACATTTCTCTCCAAACAAGCTATAATCTAACAGTGTAATGGTCTAAGAGATGTAGGAGAATATATAAAAGATTTTCTCCTTGTTAGGAGTTTGCATGTAATTCTTAATTACTTTAAATTATTTATATGAAACTCCTGTTTTTCACCAATTCAGAGCTCAAGAACCAAAACATGTACTTACAGTCAGAGTCAGTATTTTAACCTGACTCTCAGTTTTGAATAACACAGGGTTCAATACACTAAAAATATACGTAACATTGGATCAATAGCATACCTTAGATTATGCTGAACACAGAGGTGTATGAGTTGCTTTACTGATTTTAATACTTAATTTGAGTTCGGAGTTTTTTTGTGTTTCTGACTCAGATTAAAGAGATTAAGTTGAGGCATTATTGAGTATAGTTCTTTTTTGTTGGTGCAGTCATATAAGGACCCACCTCAATGTCAATTCTGCTTTATATCACTTTTTTATTATCACCATTTCATTAAGAACCTTTTCCTTAAAATTCACTCAGCCCCTGGGTATATGCTAAAAAGGCCAATTTACTTGTGGAGGCTGAATCCTCTGTTGTTTCAAAACAGGAGTAGATCCTTCAAGACAATAATAGAAAGTATTTTGAAATGCATTTCAGTATCTCTTCTTGCCAGTGTCTTTAGCTTATAATAATTCCAAGCATGCTTTCCTGAAGCAGTCACAAAACTCTACAATACTGAAGCTGACTGTATAAAAAATTCTAGCATTTCAGTCGTAAATGTCTAATAAATGTTTTTGAGTTCACTGTTGACTCTATGCTTCCACAGCTTAGCCAATGAGGGAACATCCAGAATCATCTGGTAACTGAACAATCTCCTATTCCTGGTTACTATTTTAGTTACTAACTTCGCAAAAAATGATGTGTCCTCAAGATTGGAAGCTGAATCTCATACAATATCCTTTCAAAAAATATGAGCTACACATCTGCAATATGATTTCTAGGTGTGGTCTGAGTAAAGCAGCAGATAAAATAAATATATGAAATATGAAAAAAGAACTATGTGAAGTTTTACCCAGCTGATCAAATCTCATATTACATGTAGTTGTAATTTCTTAGCCCACAAGGAATCTTGAGAAGACACTACAAACATGATTCTGTAGGTAGTGAACCCAATGAAACAGTTATGAAATCCTACTAATGTCAGCTGAATTCAACTTTCTACATTATCCTATATTTCTGTGAATAAAAAAAATTATTAAATCAGAGTTACAGATCCTATAGAGAAGGTAGATGGTGTTTTAAGAGAAGGAATGAGGCCTCAGCACTGTGAAAGGCAAAGTCCATGGCAATTTGGGCTTGAATGGGACTTGAACCCCACCTGGGGAATTTAAAGTATTTTGTGAGAGTTAAGACTGTTTAACATCAATGTCTAATCTTTGGATAAACCTTGTAGATGGTACTTTCAAAGAAAGCAAAAAGAGCTATCTAAACCCAGCTACATCACAGTCACTTCACTGTGTGCTTCAAATTTCCACCCCAAAGATACTTAGAGGCTCAGTTTTTACCATATTTCTTCCACATAGTAATCTCTCACCTGTTATAAATTAGTTAGGATAGTTGAAACTAAAGGCTGAGTCATGAGCCAGTCTCTGTCTTTGCTTGGTGTGTAATAATCATATCAGAACAAAGGTAGCATTCCTGTTGTCTCTCTGTAGTAGTCTCCTCCTTTGCATCCTTTAAAGCACCTTGTTGAGCAAGCAATTTTTTCTTCCCTAGTATTTCATAGTCCTGTAAGTTGATGTCAGTTGCTCTATAAGTTGTTGTCTTGCAGCTTGAACCAAAGAAATCCTCTTCTCATACCCTGAACCATGATTCCCTATTTCTTTCTTGTGTATTTTGTCTTTTAAAATTCCTTCTCGGCAATTTCCCATCCACATGCTTTCCTGCATTCTCACCCCGTCGTCACATTCTTGCCCACTACATGTGTTTGTTTTTCAAGCCCACTCCAGGTAACTAAACCCACTCACTGATACAACTGTGGCTGTGGCACACAGCCATCCCATTCCTGGCTGGCTGGGAGCACACAGCCTGGCAGCTGTGTCATGGGCACGAGAGCTCCCAAATCAGGCTGCAGGTTCAGGGCTATGTCACACGTTGAACTTAGTCTGCTCACATAAAGTCACGGGGGAAATTTTTATTCCCTGAAGTAAAGCTGAGTAGAAAAATGAGCAATTTTTTGAAGAATAAGGAGTGCAGGAGAAGGCTTAGACCCAGCAATCTTTCCTGGGTTAAAACCAAGGGCAGCCTGAAAGATGAAGAGCAGCCCCATTTTAACAAGGTAAGAGCTATCAGTACAATTCTAGCCTGAGGAGTGAAGCTCCAGGCTGAGCTCTGCTTCACCCCCCAGAGCACAGCTGCACTTTGCTGTACAGTGAGGGAAGCCTGTTGAATGATGGTAATGAACAGAGTAACATCCCAGGCAAGGCTTCACATCAGTCTTTAAAAAGACCAGTTTGCTGCTGTTCTTACATCTGTCTGTGATAAGTGTAAGGTTATCTCTTTTCTCACGTGGAGTGTACCAACCTCATCAGTAATAGAGGGTCACTGTAACAAACCAAAACATGCCTGGCATCTCGATTAACTTACAGTGTCCACTTGCAGGAATCACAGACTGCTTCTGCAAAGTTTACAAAGAAGGTATGTAAATGGGAAGACAAGCAGTGGCAGTAGCAGTAGAGAGGGAAGTACGTCCATTTCCTTGTTTCTTTTGCTGCTTTTTTAAAGTCAGCTTGGGTTTTTTCAGTGGTTGGGGAGTGATCTGTGCTGACCCTGCTTATACCCTATGTGTAAAGCTTTCTTTTATATCTCTTCTAAACCCTGTGAATCTTTAATTATGGTAATCTAGTGTACTTACACTAGACACAATGTCCTTCAGGCGTTAATTTTTAATCAGCATTCCAGATGAATGGGCATTGAGGACTATCAGCATATTGTTTGCATGCTGCTGAAAAAGGCCCCAAATTACCGATATTCTGATAATGGTAAAATTTGGCAACAGATCTATGGAACTAAGTTTAAAGTATTTTGTTACTGTTTGTGTTTGATTTTACAGGACAGTCATGGAACTCTGGGGCGGCCTTTCTTCCTTTTCAGGGTATCTGAGTCTCTTCATTTTAAAGATTCTGAATCTCAGACATTGTTATATGTTCACAGATGAGCAGCTGTTTCACAAATTCTTGCTGCAGTTGTTTTGAATAGGGGCCAAATATCCCTTGCTTGAAACTTAGGGAGCCATTTGCTCAAAAAGCTCTGGTTTGACTAAAAGATGACAAGATAATGAGATCTGGGGTACTGATGGATTAAACACTTCTTTTTGTTTGAAGATATGCCTCTGCAAATGTTTTATCTTGAGCCAAACCATCCATGTGGCTTGTATCTCCAAGACTGTCAAGGTGCACTAATGCTGAATAAATTAGATCAAACATTTGCCTGAGCTGAGTGTCCACCTGGTCTGAAAGGTCGGGCCAGGAAGCAAAGTCACACTGCATAACAGTGAAAATCCAAAGCAAAATTATCATAATTTCTCTCACATTTTTCACCCATTGGCTTGCTGAGCTATGACATGGTCTAATGCCCAGTGTGTTGGTTTAGACACACTCTGATTAACACCAAAGTAATTTTCAGGAATATCTTCAACACATTAAAAAAAATAAAAAATATTGTAAAGTAGATCATGTCAGGTAACCAGAGTCCCAATTCGGCTGTCATTCATGTTTAATTTCAAGTTATTTGTTATTTCTAGTGTGTCCATCCAGGTTCTTTCAGTGCTGGTACTTACATGCTCTTTCTTAGGCATGTGCCTTTACTACCCCAATTAATTGAGACCCAAACCCTGAACAAGAATAATTAAAGCCAGAATGTTTAGCTTTTTGGGCAGAGGCTGAATGAAAATTTCTCATATTCAAAGGCATAACCCGCCCTGCATGGATCCCCTGGTATTTGACATGTTGCTTTAAAGAAAATCGCACTGCAGTTTTATACAGTACTCTGTCTGCATGATGAGGATTTTTTTGGTGTGCTTATAAGTCTGTAATCCATTACTTCTTTACGATCATCTAATTATTATATTTTTCAGCCTCGAAATGGAAGAACTATTGAAGGCAGTGGTAAGTAGGTAACAAAAAGTGTCAAGAATTTCTTCTGCCTTTTCACTAATGATGATCCTCATGTCAAAAGAAGGTACTGAGAAGCATTACAAACAGTCTAGATACACATTTCACATGGCCACTAAGAGTTGTCTTGACAGAACATAGGGTTTTTTCATGCTCAGAGACTTAGAATGCACACCCTTGACAAAGGGATGATTTTCTTTGTCATGCTTCCATACTCTAAAAGAAGGTCAGCAGGGTTACAACATGGTAGAAAGAGAACTGTGTGAGGAAGAAGGATTCATGTTTGAGTACAAATAACAGATCTGGGTGCTTTTCTAAACTTTCAAACATCTTAATCTTCTGGTATTAGAATCTGAAGCTATTTAATTTCTAACTTGGAGAAGAACCAGATGTACAGAACTGAGTACAAAGTCATATTCAGATCAACATCTCAACGTAAAATATGATACTGTGTTAATTTGTTTCAGAATACCGTGGAATGTGAAGTTCATGGATTCATTTACCAGCTCAATGACTTGGTTTACATAAAGGAAAGAGACTTCCCATTGCACTGGTTGTCTATTATGTGACTCAGTTGTCTGGAATTTGCTGTTCCGTGTAATAAATTTGCAATCAGTAATTCTTTTTCTTGTCCTTTTTTTTTATTGAAGCCCATACTAGGCTTCCTTGGGCTATAGTGTAGGATTGCCTGGTGCCAGCTGTAATCAAAGGAAATCAGTCATCTCAGTATCGACAATTTTCAAATGCAACAGTGAATTTTATAACATCTTCTTTAATAGGGTCATAAATGATAAGCTTGTCCTTTTGACTAGATAATGTATTTCCCCATTATTTCAGGATAGGCATCCTGAACAACGCTATATTAAAATCATCACGGACATTTTAATGATTTATTTTGAGTAACTAAGTGCTCGAGTGTGATAATTGATGAATCCAAAGCACTTTGAGAGAAGAGGAACAAGTACCGCTGCTACACACAGACATTATTTGATCAGATGATGTATTTTTTTCAGCCTTGCCTTACTGGCTATCATAAGGCACAAATGAGGCACTTTTGAGAAATATTCTGAACATCTGCCCTTTTTTTCTGAAATCATGCATTTAAAAATGTAGTGCAGCTGATTGCGCTTGCACTGTATGGAGTGTTTTGGTACGTGGAGACGTTTATGGGCACAAAACTTTAAGTACTAAGCAGTTACTTCCTTAGGAAGAAAAGAGCATAGTAAAATTGAGGGTCTGGGGATACAAATGAGGCTGCAATTCCTGAATATAGCATTGGTTTCCTCAAGCCCTTTGTTATGCCTCCTGCTCTTTGGCTACTATGGCACAGTACCATTTCAGTTATGCTGGCACAGCCGCACGTGAACCAGATTTGGAGACACCTTCGTCTTTAAAAACAAACCCTGAGATATCTGTGTTTTGTTGTTTTGTGGGGGTTTTTGTGGGGTTTTATCTGGATGAGTTCCCAATTTGGGCTGTGTTAATAGAAGTTTGGCTGGCAGCTAGAGGGAAGTGATGAGTTGTTTGGCAATTGTTGGCTGCATCTAGGGCAGAGTGTTCAGTTTGGAGCCTCACAATACAGGAAGGCCATGGAAAAACTGGAGAGAGGGCCTCCAAGGGGGTGAGAACTGTATCACTTGCCCCTGAGGAGATGCAAGGGCAACTGGGCTGGTTCAAGGATGTCTTCAGGGGAATCTAATAGATCCTCCAGTGCATATGAGTGTCATCAAGGAGACAGTTGGACTCCTCACAGTGTGGGATGGGAGGACAAGTAGCAACAGGCAGAAGTTGAAGCAAGAGAGGTTGAAATATCCAGGCATTGCAACCAGTTGTCCAGAGAGGACAGCCCTTGGAGATTTTCAAGACCAGAGTAGACAACACGTGGTCTGAATTCCTGCTTGGGAGCAGGCTAGAGACCTCTTGAAGTCCCTGCCAGCCTCAGTTATTCTGTGACATGGGTACAATTTCATAATGTTTATTTGAGCCTCTAACAGGGTCAAGACCTGCCTGAATTATAGCTCCTGGGCAGAGGGTGCTGGTGGGGTGGGGGGTTTCCCAGGCAGGTTGCTCAGAGAATTGAGGCCTATTTGTGCCCTGACAACAACCCTGTTGCTGTTGTTCAGTGTCTTGTCAAATCCTGTAGGAAATTATTAGCTCTTGGAAAGACTACCAAAGGCACACTGGCTCCTCTGGCTTTTCAGGTATCTGGAACCAGTTAGGATGTCCCTCTGGAAGGAACAACTTAGCCAAATACAAGTGGTGGGGATGCACTCTGGCAATGCAAATAAATAAGAGATAATGGTACAAAAGCACTGTGATGGCACTTCTGGCTTGTTTCATCTCAGAGGCCAAAGCTGGACGGTATCAAATTTTGCTCAGTTCTGCATAAGTAATTTTACTGGTATTGGCTGGGATAGAGTTAATTATCTTCATAGCAGCTTTTATGGTGCTGTGCTTCGGAGCTGTGACCAAAACAGTGTTGATAACACAGGGATATCTTAGCTGTTGCTGAGCAGGGCTTGCACAATCTCAAGACCTGTTTCCCACCCCACCGGTGAGGCGGCTGGGGGTCCACAAGGAGCTGGGAGGTGACAGAGCGAGGACAGCTGACCCAGCTGCCAAAGGGATATCCCACACTATATGCTGTCATGCTCTGCAATAAAAGATGGGGAGGAGAAAGGGACACACACACCCCCATACCCCTTCGGAGTGATGGTGTTTGTCTTCCCAAGTCACAGTTAGGCGTGATGGAGCCTGGCTTTCCTGGAGATGGCTGAACACCTGCCTGCTGATGTAAAGCAGTGAATGAATTCCTTGTTCTGCTTTGCTTTACCTATTAAACTGTCTTTATCTCAGCCCACAGCTTTGCCCACTTTTACCCTTTCAATTCTCTCCCCATCCTGCTGGGGAAAGTAAACAAGCTGGTTCAGCTTAAACTGAAGCAGTACTGCACCATAGGCAACTCATGCTGTGCTCTCACAGTCAGCAATGGCTTCCTTCATCCACAACAGGTTTCAAGAATAACATCTATTTGGGCCTTGAAACTTAAATAAGATTTATAAATAGGTGGTAATTTGCAGGTAAGAACCTATCTTAGGTTCCTCAGTCACATATCTGTAGTAACTGTGGCTCCTCTGTAAGAAGCACAGAAGAGCTCTTGTTCATTGCTCAGTGGAAGTCTTTGCTCCCTGGAGCAATTCAAATGTCACCTGTGAAACAGGAGAAATTAATAATACAGAAATGCAAAGGTCATCTCTGGCCTCAACTCTTTCTGAATATCCCACTGCAAAACCCACAGCAGAAATTCAGAAGTGCAGATGCAGGTGACAACAACAATTAAAAGCGCATAAATATTTCACCATGAAAAAGAGATGAAAGCTCAGTTTTCACTGTCAGGCAGAGTAGAGACAAATCAACAGTTTCATGACAAGGTATACAAAATACTGAGTGTGTTTAGAAGAGTAAATTGGGTACTTAGCCATCCTCTTGTAATAAAAAGCAGCAAGGAGGGACACTCAATTCAACATGTTTCAGCTGCAAAGGGGAAATTTTTTTGTAGCACTTAATCAACTCCTGAAACCAGTTGCCACAGCTTAGAGAATGTGGTTAAAAACAGCTAGGTGGGCTCTTGGAAAGGCAGGAATGCTCAGGAGTGCACACCTTCGTGGCACCTAACTTGACTTGAAAATCACTTCAGGCTGGCCTAGGACCTTAAAAGCCTGGCCTGCTGGAGCTGGGCTCAGCAAGGCACTGCTGAGCAGAGTGCACAGCGAGGGACCTGGAAATGCACTCGTCTGTGGGAGAGCGAGTGCTGCCCAGCCTCACGACATGCTGCTCACCAAAGAGACAGAGCACGAAGCGCAAGAGGAAAACCTTCTTGGTGTTTTACTTCCCTCTCTCTGGTCCCTTCGTGATCTTGTGCCTTGGACAGCCTCACTTGCTTCTCAGCTCCCACAGGGCAGAGCTCACTTACTAAATCTTCAGGTGACAGCAAGCTGGGAGGGATGGCAATGCTGCAGGACAGAGTCAGCATTCAGAATGACCTTGGCAAAGACATACATGGAAAAAAATATGTACAGCTCACTGAGGATGAAAGCAAGTGATTATACATAGTGAAGAATAATCAATTCCAGCTTTGCAGCAAAGGAGGTGGGTAACTGCAGACAGTCAAATATCATAGTGTTGAGGAGAACACAAAAATACAATGTGGAATGAACAAGAAACTGTACAGACTGTCATTGGGGACGTGTTGCATTGCTGAATATAGGTAAGGCTTCGTGTATAGAGCAATACAGGAGAAGAAAGAGGGGAATCACCAGCAAAGAGGAAAGGCAGAGGTCAAGGAAACCTGGAGCTCTGAATGAAGCGGGGTTGATTTGCAAGAAGGAAAGTGTGAGGAGGGGAATGATAAAATGCTTCATTTTAAGCTCACCATTCCAGGCAGCATTCATCAATGCCTGTGTTTACTTATTTGCTGGGATCTTAGAGTCAAGCAGTGACCCCAGGATATTTACTGGTTGCTTATATGGAGATCACTCTTAAGACTTACTTACCTGTTCCAGACAACTCACACATTGCAATTGCCATCCCTCTACCTTATTAAACAGGGTATAAACATATATTTGGCTGGGTTGGACTGCATAAACTGTCTTTATGTATCTATCACTCTGGTAGATTTCTGCACTGAACAACTAGAAGGAACTACTAAGTCTCCTTCAGTCATTTCTAGATCTACTTCTTCCAGCATAGAAAACTAAAAATGTGACTGATCTTATAGCAGGTTATGATTCACCACCTAAAATTTTGACATTTCTCTGGTGCAAAGAACCTTTTACACCAAACACCGTCCCTCTATTAGCCTTCAGCCTGCTGAGAGATCAATAGAGGAAGTCTGAATGACGACATAAGGCAAACCTGAAAGAAAAGTATTTTGCATATCTTTACTACAAAGCTTCTGCACCCAGGGGTTACTACACAGCATTTCAGATAGGACTCGCCGGATTACAGCACTGAAAGATGCATACACATAAATACAGGCTTCTGGAGTACAGCTGTCTAAACATCAACCAGAAAAATACCTAAACATGGACTAGAACTTCCAGCAGAAAATGGAAAAACGTAGAATATGCATGAACTGACCTCAGAGCACCCAGAGGCCATCCTGAGTGATCCACTTGAAAAGATGCAAAATTCAGGAGCCTCATTCAGCATAGCACCAAGGTCGTATTTCCTCTCCTGACACTGGCGTGAACTGATGTGACACAGCCACCTACCCTGCTGGGCACCATGGCCTCTCCAGGGACTACACCAGAGACTCTGCTACACGAAAAAACACCAAAAATAGCCTTTGATTATAACTCAGTAGTCTTATACTACATCTTTTTACTTCATTTTCACAGCTCTGTACAGCCTGCATAGTTCCACAGACTATGTATAATCTCAGATTATAACCCAAATTCTCTACTCTGTGACTTTCAAAAGAGCGGCACTTGACTTCCAAGGGGACAACGGTGCTTAGGAATTGCAATATTGGGACCGGTCAGCAGAGGGCAACGCCAGCATCAAACTTGGGATGTTCAAAGGAGAGGCACTCCGGGCCCTACCCCTCTCCACCATGCGCTGGGTTTGACCGGCTCGGGTAGTGAATGAGTTCAGACCTTGTGCATGCCTTGTGCTCACCAAGACAAGACTTTCTTAGGCCATAACTTGGTACAGAGAAAGTGAAGGTGACAGAAGATATCGAGCTTATAAACACACAAATCTCAGTGCAGAGTGAACTACAAGCACTCTGTACAACTGAGATATCCGTCAACAGCGTGCAGTCCTCCAGACAGGTAAAAAAAGAAGGGTTTTCCAGGCATCATTTCACCTCCATGCTTCCATCTGCCCACCACTTCATTGAATTGTGAAGCATCATGTACACATATTTTCTAATGGGTGTTATTGAAGATATCTATTTTCCTTGACAGACACTGGCACCATGCCATAACTGAGTTAGGAGAGTAACACCACATCAAGATAAATGTGTTTTGCAGCATCGGTAACAAGAGAGACGCCAGAGGAGCTGCATTTTGAATGGGGTTTTTTTGCTTTGATTTGTAACTAAGTTCATATACCAGCCACAGCTACAGGTGACTGAGCTAAATTGAAACCTATAGCATGAGACATGAAAACTAGTCACATGCAAAAGTACCATGCAATTAATGTCTTGTTTTGTCAAATGAGCACTTCGGTGATCAACAGCAAAATTATTTCTAGTAGATTTGTAGTTTGAAGAGAATCGCCTATACTATATTACATGAAAGAAAGTTTTTATCACGATTTCATTAGAATGACCTAGGGGTATGATTTCCATACTTACCAAGCACTTTACTGAACAGGGACTTACCTGTGGGTATGAAGCTAAGCATCTATACTACTAAGATGACACCTTTCTATCTTCCCCCTTTGTAGAAAAAGGGTATGGTTACTTAGCCTCAACGTTTTCTTATGATACTCTGTGCATTTCTGTTCAAAATCATCCCGAGTGCCTATTAATCAACCTGGATATATCCTCAACTTTCCAAGGAGGCCATATGTTGATGATCTAGATATTTGTCTGAACTTGTTCCCAATGCCAATGTTTAGAACAAATAATGACATGAATGACCATAATAGAGCAGTAATAGTTGTTGAGAGTTTACCTCATAATCAAATAAGACAATTTATCCTTGAAAAAAAACTTGTTTTCTGATTACATGAATGCATCCTTATTTATCAGTGTAAATAGTGCTACTCCAGTAAATGTTTAAGTACTCCTCAGCATATGTTTTGCAAAACCAGGTGCCAAAAGTGAGTTCTGCATTTTTCCCCTCTCAGACTAGCAACACCTCTAAGAAAAAAAAGCAAACACCCACAAAAAAACAACGTTTCTCATTGTTCTACCCTCAGGTTTCTAAGGATCTATAATTTCACTGCTGATGTGTTGTAAGGCAGCAGTGAAGTGCCATAACTGTGTTTATTTCCTCTTCAGCAGCAGAACATTTGATCTGTTGGTGGCCCCTGCCAGGGCTGGTTCAAAGCTTAATGAGCTGCATTAACTTTTAACAAGTGTTGGGGAAGAAAGAATATGTCTAGAAAATATCAGTAGCACTGTTGTGTAAGTAATGGGACAGCAGGTATAAAAGTAGAGCCAGAATCACCAGGAAGTATCCTGACATTCCTCTTGCTTGACAGGCTTTATACTGTAAATGGGAGAGTTTCACCCAGTTCTTCCTGCCACAAAGGGAATTATTCTTTGCTTTATTCTATTGTGAAATGCTACCTCACACAAATTTTACGTTCTCTTCCTGCTGACATTTATGCTGCTCTTTCCTTCATGGTCTGTATCTATCTCTCATTCTATTTTTACAGCATTTTCATCTCCATTCTCACATTTCACAGTCTCTCACCACTTCAGAACTATTTCTCTCAATCACAACTTCTGCTTGACCCTTTTCTCCTCCTGTTGCCCCAACACAGAGTGTCCTGGTACAGAGGAAGAAGGCAGTGAACATGCTCTGAGGAGGAATATGATATGAAGCAGATACCAGAGCAAGTTTCATTGGAGAGGACCTGGTGCTTGTTAATTACAGTCAAAGTAAGTTAAATGCCCCTGAATATGGAAGAGTCATTTTACCTTTTTTTAAATAGTCATTTTTGCATCTTTTCAAATAATTTAAGAATCCATAGAGGAAAACCGATGGACTTTGGAGGGGAGAAGGGGGGCAGACCCCCCTTCTCAAGTTCTCGATAACTTTGTACAGTGGACAAACACTGGATTTGTCATCTGTGTTGAGAGATGACATGGCTCCACCAGTTTCTGCATGTTTTGCCATGATAGAGACTTAGTGTAATGATGGAGCAGTCTAAAGGGAAGCAGATGCTCACTACAGTTTTATGAGCAATAAGGCTTTAAAAAACACAAGGTTACTAACTTCTAAAGCAGAGTTAAACAGCCTCTGAGGCACTGAACTAATTGCACCACAAATCTGTGCTAGATGGAAGAAAAGTTCACAGGAATTGCAGTGTGTGTCTTGACTCCTCTCCCTGCTTCACAACACTTACCTGTAACATATTTTCAAAAGTAAGCATGTACCAGACTTTTTTAAAGAAGTTATTCAGGTGTTATGCTAGGCTATTTTTTAAAATTTTATTTTCTCTGTTCTTCCATCCATGCCGAAAGAGAAAAGAAGACCAGTGTTGCATTCTAGAAACTTTATTACATGCTTTAAAAATGCCTTAAAATTAGCAGGCAAAATACTTGACAAAGAAGCAAACACATAAGTTAGTGGTACTGAGTCCCATCATCCGTAAGTGCACAGACCAGACCAGGAAAAGCAAGTTTCACTGGCTAGAACCGCATTCCCTTAGAAGAAGCAACGCTTCCACCAGTTTTCTTCGGAAGAAGCTGAGAAAGGGTATTTGGCATAACCCCACCCTGAGGAATGGTCACACAGGCAAAGAGCTTGTTCAGCTCATCATCATTTCTCACAGCCAGCTGAATGTGCCTGGGCAGGATCCTTGTCTTCTTGTTTCCACGTGCAGCATTCCCTGCCAGCTCCAGGACCTCTGCTGCCACGTACTCCATCACTGCAGCCAGGTAGATGGCAGCGGCAGAACCAATCCTGTCAGCGTACTTCCCTCTTCGGAGGTGCCTATAGACACGACTCACAGGGAACTGCAGACCTGCCTTGGCCGATTTGCTTCTCTTTGATGCACTTCCAGAGCTGCCAGCCACTGCCTGTTTCTTTCCATGTCCAGACATTCTGACAGGAGAGGAGACACAGAGGGCGGGAGGTCTTCAAAATGCCTGGGTGCTTGGGCTACAGCTAATGGATAGCAAGAGGAGGCAACAGTAAAGTCAGTTCTGCTCTCCCACGTCAAGGAGAAAGCTCATTCTTTTCTTGAGAAAAGAGCTCACCACACACCACAGTTCATCAAGACCAGAGCTAAAATTTTAACTGTTATTGCCCTTTTACAGCCTGCCTTTTAGGAGAAGGATCTCATTGCAAAACCTGTCAAGGGTTATTGAATTTAGATATGAAGGGCTCAAAAGAAGAGAGGCTTTCCCCTGCTACTTGGAGTGTATTTGGGATTGAGGCACAGTGGGTCTTATCAGTAAGATTTTTTTTAAACACCACAACTGTTACTCAATGCTAACTTGAGCCTGTCTCTTCTTCCAAGAGCAATCTGCATTATAATTTCTTCTACTATCAAGTTAGAACTTTCCTCCATTTTAAATCTAAAAATGGAAAAATTCTTGCAGCCCACAGCTTGTTATACCCAAAGTACTCCAGGATATTTTCATACAGAATTTTAAATCAATTCCCCAAGTAGTATTCTCCAGCTTCTATGAGAATACTACTGGAGGTCTTCTGCACCAGGAAAAGGATGAATTGATTTGGACAGAGCAATGCAGACTGAAGAATAGAAATTACCATCTACTTAAAGATGAAGGAAATTCAGCGCAGCTAGAATACTCTTACAACTGGAGTAGCAAAAATGTGCATTTAAATAACATTTCTAGTCTATGAGTAAATAGGATAGTTAACTTTCAGCACAGCTGTTTACAATATACAAGAACACCCATCACTACATTAACATGTAGGGTTTTTACAGAGAGGTTTAAGTATTTAAGAAAAATTAGAATAAAGGATACAAATATATAGAATAAAGTGAAAAAAAGTAAAAATTAAAAAACCCCAGCCCCTAATAAAATCCAAGCAAATCAAGCCATAACTCCTTATCCCTATTACCAGACAATATTTTTTCTAAATTGCTCACAGTACAGGCATACTGTACAATAGAGGCAGCTAACTTACAAAATAACATGAAGCCCCCAATAACCCCAAATCTTCCACAATACATTATAAATGAAAAATACATCACATTACCTTGAAAAATTCTTAATTTGTCCTAGTCTGTGCCTTGCTGTCTGCACTCAACCACAGACAAGCCACGAAACACCACTACCCCTACCCCAGGCCCAGAACCTTTTTATTAGCAACTTGTTCTCCTCATCAGCGAGTCACCTGGATAATTAATGAGTCATTTGCACACATGCTTCCTCTTCCTTCACCTAATCCCTGATTTGGGGCAAAATGAAGAAATACATTACAGCTGCTCAGAGGCAAATTCGCTGGGGTTAGGGGGAAGAAGGCAGGCTGTCTCCAAGGGCTGAGCCATAGCTGTGTTTCAGTCTTGCTATGACACTGTCAGTTCTCACTCACTCTGGCTGGGAAGTATTTCTGTCTGTTCACTATGTGTAAAATCAGTCCTCTCCTTCCTGCTGAAGCTTGATAAAAAAGCACACAGGGAAAATGGGCTTTATAAATATATTTTTAGTCGGGTGGGAGGGGGAAACTCTGTTTTTCTTTACATGTGTCCTGGGCAGGGTAGTGCTTGGTTCACATTGTGTCTGAGCCTCACCAAGTGATGTGATGGGGTTGCTCCTAAGATTTAGGCTTCTGCCCCCTCTTCTGGTAACTCTGACCCAGATGGGGCTCAGGGTTTACTGTGGTTCTGGTGCCAAGGGTCCTTGGCTAGTTCCTCTTAGTTCACCTGGGCAAAAATCTCACCTCAGGCAAAGGAATATTTTTGAGCACCTTTTAAAAAAATGAGTGCTCACTTCCTGGTTATGCTCTTTCTGTGTTTGTTTGCTGGCATTGAAAGTAGGTTCCAACCAGCAACATACAAGAGCTGTGGGCGTGAACAGTATTTCAGCCACAGAAGACGACTATTTAAACTAGAGAGTACTCCCAGAAGCCCAGGCTTGGTAAAACATTCAGACGACAAAGCTGTCACGAACAGCTCAGCCCTTGGGTATCTGCCTGCCAGATACCAACTGTGGGTCAGAGCATCACAGCATCTGTATTTGTGGCTTTTCCCACAAGGATGAGCATTTAGACCAAGCTGAGTGAAGCTGAGTTTCCTGCCACCTCAGGGCATTGGACAACCAGTATGGGGTACCCTCTGCACGTTCAAATGCTCACCATAAGGACTGATGTCCTCTCAAAGCACAGCTGTCCATTTCTTCTAATTCAGAGGCAGAAAAGGTAGCTGTGCCTTCCCTTCAGCAACCCAGACTCAGCACAGGGAACATGGCCAGCCCACTTCAGAATAACTGGCTGTTAATGGGAAGTCCATGATCCTACGAGATCTGCTCGTGAGGCTTCTGAATTTTCATATCAGGCTCTTGCCAGAGCTGAGACAGTCCTTCCTCCACATGCCCAAACACACCCTTAAGGCCTGCTGGCAGATTCTTTAGGGTTCTTCTCTGGGGATGGAGATCTGGGCTCCTCCTTTGTGGGTGAGCACGCTGTCCATTGGGCTAGAGCATAAAGGGAGGGGAAGGCAGGCAGGAGCAGGTCTCTTCCCTCTGCTATGTGTCTTTGAGAAGCAAGCTGGAGATCTGCTCGGTTCTTTGAAAGGGCAGGCCTAGGTACCCGTTTGTATGGAATGGAGTGTTGATCCCAAACGTATTTGGGTCACCACACTCAAAACACTTCTCAGTGTATTCTGGGTGATACTTTAACACGGGCTCAAAACCGAAATAAAAGTAACTATCTAGAGACAAATTTCTCGTAATGTTAGTTGGCTACGATCCAATCCCAACAATTTTACAAGTACAGATAATTATGCCTAATTAGAATAGATAATAGAGGCTTGGTTGCTTATTTTATTTTATTTCATTTTATTTTATTTTAGAACAGATCAGGGAAGGAAAATAAGAAGCTAAACAAGTGGGGAAATAAAGCAGGGTATGAAATGCAAACAGATAAAAAAGGCTTAGTGAAGTGGAAAGAGAAGTTACAGGGAATCACAGAATAAGACTGGAAGGGAGCTCAGTGGCTCATCTGTCCAACCTCCTTGCTCAAGCATGGTTATTCTGCGTTGGGTTGGATGGGGCTTTGAGCAAGCCGCTTTACTGGACGGTGTCTCTGCCCACGGCAGGGGGATTTATGATCTTCAGGGTGCCTTTCAACCCAAACCATCCACTGATCCTTTCCTAGCGCCCCTGGAGTCCCGAGGCCTCCCTCCGCCGGGCCCAGCCTTATTAGGCGGTGCGGGAAGCGGCGGCGGCGCTGGNGCCCGGGGTCGGGCTGCTCTCTCGGGGCGGAGGGGGCTGTTACGCGGCGGTGGTGTTCGGCAGCTCCGTGGCTGGGTTTGCGGCGGTTTGTTGCTTTTTTTGCAACTACGGTACTTATTTCACTACTGTAGTGAGTGGGTGGGCGTTTCAGGCAGTGCATCAGTGTGTTAGTAAACGATAGTAAATGCGGGAAATGTTGGGGGAAAGGTGACCACGGTCAGAGACAGGGAAAAAAAAATCTGGTGTTCTGTGTGCGGAGCTACGTTGTTCTCTTTCTTTATTTTCTTCTCTCCCTCTGCCCCCTACCCCTCCCTTCCTGTCCCCGATAGTCCATAAGTGCTGGGGTTTAGTCTGAGAAGAGATACGGTTATATGGCTGTGAACAGGCCTGGTGTAAGGTGTACTGATACAGGCTATAGCAAAGCAGTAGATGTGTTCGGTTTTCAAAGTGGACCTAGGCCAAGATAGCAAGGAAGCACAATCAGCCTATGGGTGCTTATCACCGAGATTTCTTGTATTAAAAAAAAATTGCCTGTTAAATAGGAAAATCTTATACAGAGCTTTTCAACAATACACAGGGGGCTATTGGCCTTGTTTTGCAGGATTATTGCAAGTATTTTACAGTAAAGTCTCAGGAATAGTCTAGCTGTAGATTTAGACCTGAATCCTTAGCAGTGGGCTTGGCTGACAGAGACTGCTTCTTTTTCTCTAAGCACTAACATCGTCACTCTGACTTGAATCTAACAAGGAGACTTCCCATGTACTGAGAGCTAGGTCTGTAAGGTTTGTGCCTGTGTGTGTCTTGTCACTAGTGCTTCCTGATGCAGTGACCACTGATTTGGTGGCCTGTCCTGCTGAGGGTCTGTAAGGAAGCCCTCTGGCTAGCATGCTTCCCTGTTCACCCAGCTGATACCCTCTCCTTTTGTTTCACTTTGTGAGAGATGCAGCAGTGGTTACAATGCTTCCAACTTTGGTACCCAACCAAGATCTCTTGGATGTGCTGTGAGTGGGATGGAATAAAACAAAGTCAGTCTTCAGGGTGGTGCAGGTCTGGGGCTGCAAAGAAGCCTCGGCATCAGGAGGATTCGCACTGTGGCTTTCTGGCACCGTCGATCCAGTTTAGCAACTGTGTTAAGTTCTGGAAGTGGTAAAGTTCGCTTTGAAGAAATATTATCCATTTGTTGTTCTGTTCTAGGATCCAAATAAAGACACAGAGTGGAATGACATTCTACGCAAGAAAGGTATCCTTCCTCCAAAGGAAAACCTGGAGGAACAGGAACGTGCAAAGGAAGAGGAGCAGTTTGCCATCCTTCAGAAGTCTCTTGGTGAGTGACCAGCCAACTCAGGCAGCAGCAGAACAAGCCTTGGGATGGCTCCTGGGGAAAGCTTTTTAAAGAAATGGCAATCAGCAATGTTTATATGCCTATAAAGCAATGTGTCATTTTCCAGGTCTGTAGAGATACCAAAGTTTAATCAGTGCAGGGTGATCAGCTGTTAATGGTATCAAACCAATACATTCCTGAACACATGGATTCTTCCAGCACAGGAAAGCTTTGTTCATGTCAGCTCTGTATTTTTATGGAAGTAAATGTTTGAAAACTGAAACAAGAACAGTATCTGGAACAGGGAGTCTGCCAGGTGAATGTGCATATCTGTGCTGCTGAACTTGAAAGCTTGTGCAGGTGGCTGGGTGCTTGTCTAGGCAGCCTTCAGCTGCCTTTTCCATCATATTCTTTCCATCTGTATATCTAAAACATGTAACACTTCCTAAAAATCCAGTAGGAATAATACTGACAGTTTGAGAAAGCTGGGGCTGCTCAGCCTGGAGAAGAGAGGGCTTGAGGGAGAACTGTAACACCTTTCAGCGCCAAAGGGACCAACAAAAGAGCTGAGAAGGGGCTATTTAGAATGGTAGGATAGAACCATAGAATATCCCGAGTTGGAAGGGACCCACAAGGATCGCTGAAGTCCCAACTCCTAAGGGCAATTCCAACTTTACAAGACCATATAGTGATAGATAGGACAAGGGGGAATGGCTTTAAGGGGAAGGAGAGTAGGCTTAGATTAGATATTAAGAAGAAATTCTTTGCTGTGAGGGTTGTGAAGCACGGGAACAGGTTGCCCAAAGAAGTTGTGGATGTCCCATCTCTGGAAGTGTTCAAGGCCAGGTTGGACAGGGCTTTGAGCAACCTGGTCTAGTGGAAAGTGTCCCTGCTCTTGGCAGGAGGAGTTGGAACTGGATGATCTTTAAGGTCCCTTTCGACCCAAGCCGTTCTATGATTCTAAGATAATATTAAAAAAATATCCACCCCATACTTCCTATTAATCTGTCGTTAGAGTAAATAAATTCTGTTGGACTGATAAAAGTTGATGAGTTTTAATCCTGGAATGAGGTTTTTGTTGATTTGATGTTTCTTTTATTTTAGTGAAAACTTATGAGGACATGACTCTGGAAGAGCTAGAAGAGAACGAAGATGAATTTAATGAGGAAGATGAGAGAGCTATTGAAATGTACAGGTCAGCGCAGCTTGCAGAATTTGGCTTTAATGATAATTGGAGGGTCTTTCTTCTATATGCTTTTAGATATTGTTGAAGAGAAAGGATGTTTTTAGGATGGTGGAGAAAGGGGGTTGTGTTTCTGGTCTCTTGCTGAGCTTCTAAGTGTCTTTAAAAGGATAACAGCGTTTGAATTCAGTATCCTTTATCTACAGCCTAGCTTTGCAGAGATAATGTGCACCTGCTGAGTGTGTGGCCGGGGATCCTGAGAGCTTTGAAAATCACCTCCAATATTTCCTAATTTTTGTGTGAATGAGATTAAGGTGATGCAGATTTGCATAATTAGTGTTGGTTTCCCTCTGTCTCATAAGCTCTTTCATGGCTTTTGCCGTTTAGTTTGGTAGTGTATTATCTGCAGAAGAATTGTATAGTGAGGCCAGAAATGAGGAGAAAAAAGCATTTCATGAAACATACTTGTACTTCTTGCATGTTGGTGGTTTTAACTTATGATGCAAATACAAGAACATCTACTGTGTCATTTTGCTTTTATTGCTCTGGGGTTAGAAGAAGTTCGTAATTTGTCTCTGGAGTCTAGGTTTCAACCAGCTCCTTCAAGTGTTGTTTTGTCAAAAAATGCATCTATTCTTAAGATGTCTTTTCCATTCCTGGCTATTTAGGCAGCAAAGGTTAGCAGAAATGAAGGCGGCTCAAATGAAGAATAAATTCGGGGAAGTTTTGGAGATTTCAGGAAAAGATTATGTTCAAGAGGTTACAAAAGCTGGAAAAGGTATATGGGTAGTCTTGCATCTCTACAAACAGGGGTAAGAATTTGTTTTTAACCATTAAACCTTGCACTGTTAATAGATGAAAATGCTCCAAGGTGAATGGGTAGTTACTGTGGAACTAAGGACTGATTCTGGAGTTCTAAAAAATAAAACCAAGTGAGTAATTTCAACACTGTTGGGTCAAGACTGCTGAACTTCATTTTAGAATGATGTTACCATGAATTGGCTTTTTTGTACAGCACAGCATGATGTGTACCATACAGCTGCCATAGAGGTAGCTGGTGCCACTGAAATATCCAAGCTTTGGAAATTATTCTGGATTAAATGCAAGGGGCTGTGAGTAAGAAGGATCAATGTGTATTTAGCTTGGTTTCTAGAGGCATAAAAGTGGAGTGAGCAAGGTTTCTAGTCCTGTCACCATGATAGAAAATGTTGTCGAAAAGGTCTGTTATGTAGCTAGAATTTTTGGAAGGATTATAAACACTTGCTGTTGTTCTTTGTCTCTAATTGCCTCACAGGTGTTAATCATCATTTGCATACTTTCTTCCAGGAGCAGTTTATATTTTGCCCTTGCTCATGCAATTTCTAAGTATCTTAAATTCGTAAACCAGTTTCTCTGTGTATAAAGTGGGTAGAGGGGAAGGTTGCATTACTAATATATTAAGACAAAAAACCCACCATACACCAAAATCTCTGGTGGTGCTGATCTCCTTTGAATGCTGGAATACTGGACAACAAAAGTATTCAGAAGTTCTGGTACTTTTGTCTTTCCAGAAATTCATCCATATGATATTTCTGACCTTTCTTCTGGAGCTGTTTACTTTTTAAGTTGTCTCGTTTTCTCCTTATGCATGTCTGTTGCTGTTCTTCGCAGAATTCCACTCTGTGCCTTAATAAATCAACATATGAGCGGGCTTGCAAAGAAGTTCAGAGACGTGAAATTCATCAAAGCAATCTCTACCACCTGCATTCCCAACTACCCAGATAAGAACCTGCCCACGATATTTGTGTACCTGGAGGGAGACATCAAAGCTCAGTTCATTGGGCCTTTGGTGTTCGGTGGCATGAACCTGACAAGGGATGGTGAGTGTCTGCATCTCTGGTTTTCCAAAGAAAAAGCAAAACTGCTTTGCTGGGAATGAGAGAAATGAGGCTTAGGAGGAGAAAGGAGGTACTGAAAATCATATTAGATTTTTTTTCACCCCTATGGCTCAACCACATGGCTGTCTTGTAAAAGCAGTGATAGGCCAACATATAGATATTTGTCTTGTGTGTGCAACTATTTATGCCCTGTGTTGGGTGAAACAAATTTTGCTGAATATATTAAAGGGTAGACAGTACCCATGCATGTTCTTAGGGTGTCTTGGACGTGAATGGCTGCCCTTGCCTGCAGTGACATGATAATCTGTGCACTTGCTTAGTCGATTGTAGGGCTTCTTGTTTCATTTTTAAGACCATGGCATGTGTTTGTCTGTTGTTCCTGACTCAGTCAGTCAGTCATCACATCAGGAAGCTGTGCGCTGAAATTTGTGCACTTTGTTTTATGTCTTCCTTCCTTCTCCCCTAAGCCCAGGTGCCTTCCACTGGAGATTGAGGAAGGTGTGAGGTTGTGTTCATTACTCTGTAACATCCAAAGGAAATTAGATTAGATGATAGGATTGTCAGCAGGAGTAGGAGAAAGGTTTCAGCTGAATATGTTGTATTGACTTTCTACCACTTCAGGGAAGAAATCCAGTCCAATTTGGGCCTACTGCTGCTGATGAAGTCTCTCTACTGTCTTAAGGAGCTAATATTTAGTGTGTGATGTAGAGGCAAAGGGATGAATTCTATTTACAGGGTACATCCCTGGAAAATACCTATAATTCAGATGTGTAAATGAAATTCCCACAATTTTTTGCCCTTTATTAAATTTATTCCCTGCCTCTTCTGATTGTGATGAGCTCAGTATGTGACAGGAACAGCTGTAATGTATGAGCAGTATTCCTTCACTGGCAATAGATGTGCAAACACATCTTCTGCCCATTTGTGGTTAGAAGGAGGTGAAATTCACTGTCACTGGAAGAGTTGCCTCTAAAGCTGCTGCTCTGTATCCATCACCTGTTTTGCACTCTTGGTTGCAAGGTGAGCAGGGTGGCACTGGGGATGTCACTGGTGAGCTGCAGAGCAGTACCCTGGCCTTTGTGCCCTGGGCTGAGACTTGTGCCAGCCCTAAGGACTGGGAAAGGAGGGTTTGGCTGGAGCAGGTGTGGTAAACAGGGCAGGAGCTTGGATCTGGATATGGAAGAAGAAGGGGAAGAGGGCCCTGGTGTGGTGGTGGTGGTAAGGGAAGTCAGCTGGGGAGCCAAGGGTGGGCTTTCTCCGGTTTGCTCCCCTACATTCATGACTCTTGTTTTGCACTGCACAGAATTGGAGTGGAAGATTTCAGAGTCGGGTGCCATCAAGACAGACCTCGAAGAAAACCCCAGGAAACAGATCCAGGACCAGCTCATGTCCTCAATCAGGGCGTGTGTCCCAGCCAGGGGGGAGAGTGACTCAGAGGATGACTAATTCCTGCGACTGCCTCCAGGCTGATGCAGTGCACTTGCAGCCAGTGTTCCCACCTCAAGCACTGGAGACACTCCTCGAGGCCTTGCTGAGCCCCAGAAGGGTAGCCTTTCAAGACATTCATTCTAGAAACCTCTAGAAACTAAAAACATTTCTGTTTTTAAAAAATTGCAGCTTCACTTAAGATGCTGAAAGACATTTTGTATAGTGAAGCCTGAGTAAACCTTACTCAAAAGTTTTAAAATATAGACATGAGTAGAAACAGGTCTCTTGTTATTATTTTCATAGTAAATTGCTAACTTCTTAAACAAACTTGAAATATGAAGTGATCTTAAGTGCACTGTTTTTAACAAGCTTAAATTGTACAAATCAAATCTAAACAGCTGGTCTTAAATAATTGCTTATGGCATTTAGATGGGCCATCTCAGCCCACTGTGCTCAGACTTCTGACAGCCGGGACTTCACGGAGAGCTGTGGGAGGGTACCCACGATGTGGGTGCTTCTGGACGTGGTATGTGGTCCTCTGCAGAGGTGTGCTGGCACCAGAGGGACAACATGAGGCTATAAGCTGGGACCCCAGGTGTCTTGAGGGAGGCCTTGTGGGTGGCCAGCCTGTCCTGGGACCTGCTGAGTCCAGAACTCCACTTCAGAGTTAGCAGCACTATTTTGCCTTTCACAGGGGTTGAACTTCCTGCACCATCTTGCCTGCTAATTGCAGAATAGAATTCAAGATGGTGGTATTCAAGTGTGAAACTGCTGATTTCTTCCATAACATCAGAAGTCAGGTGTTCCTACAGCAGTGCCATTGCCAAATGGGAGGGAGAATGATGTTTGAGGAGCTGACATTTGCTGTATTAAAGACTTCCATCTTCTAGCTACAGTAATAATAACTGAAGCCTTAGAAGAGCATAAACTTAAATACCACCTTGATTATAGATCTGCTGACACTTGGAGCTGCTTGATTATTTTGGATTGGATTTAATGTCCACCTACACTTTCAGCTGGTCTGTACTCAGGCTAACAGTCCCCCAGAGCTTTTGCTAATGAGGCTGCCCCAATGACATTTTGTTATATTGCTGATGGATTCTGTGGGTGGATGGTACAGAATGCAATACTCAATAAGCAGTGATATTTTTAAAATTCTTTTTTATTAGCTTGTAGTGACTTTCAAGCAAGATTCCTGCACTCCGAGACAAATCAGTGTCTAGTCCAAACAACAGCTAACTGTTCCTTCAGGTGAGGTTGTAAGATCCTGATGGAGAGCTTCCTTTTGAGATGTGAATGGTGATTGGAGTCCCACTTGTCTCCTTTTCTCTTATGTGTTTTTTGGCAGAATAGCTAAAATAGTAATCTTGTGCAAATGAGCCAAATGCAGCACAATAGAAGCTGATAAATCCTGAATATTATTACGTAGCAGCACTCTTCTCATGACATGGGACTATCCCAAATGCTGTCAGACTTGATGCTTTACTGTGCTCACCTACAACTTTGTACAGTCTAGGAAGAGGACAACTCTTCCTCCCTGTAGAAGCCTACACTGCATATTTTGCTTTTCTTTTGCTTGTTCACATTGAATTGTGCTTTGGAGTGACCTCAGACCACACAGGCTGCATTCCTTTTGGAGGAAACTAGAGAAGCTAGGGGTGAATAAAAAGGTGAGGTGGGATTTTAGACTGTTTCCTACACAGTCTCTTCCTCCATCAGGGTGTTAAAACCATAGCTGCCTTCCCCTTTCATGTGTGGTCGAACGGGGTTTGTGGGCTCTTGGACCGCCAAGAGGACTGAACTGAAGAGGACTAGGGCTGCGTATGGGTTGTCCCAGGCTGCTCAGCTATGGTGAGCCAGATATCCTGTGCCTGGGAATGACACCTGTGGCACCCCCAGGCAGCAGTTATGTCTTTCCTCTACAGGAAGCGGACCTGGTCTCCTTGGGAGATTTACCCAAGAGGCTACCTAGGAGAGGGGGAGAGTGCCTGCTCCCTGCTGTCGGGGCTACAGCAGGGGCTGCCTCACCATTTCATAGGCAGCTGTATTTTGGTACAGCAATTCAGGAGAGATGGAGACAGTTTGACCTCCATCTTTTATCCTCAACTGCTTAATCTGCTGACATGTTGGAGGATGCCACTGGAGGATGCCGTGCTGAAAGGGACAGATGGGAGAATCATCACGAACCAGAAGAGGCTGAATATCCTGCCCAGCTGATGAGACCCACATTGAGCATCATTTCAAATGGTATCTACGCTTCTCACTCTTTGGCTAGGTGTGAAAACAGCTTTTTGTAATGTTATTATTTTTCCTGCCAATCATATTGCTGTGCTCAAGGCCTTTTGTAGAAATTAGGTCTCTGCAGGAAACAGATAATGAGGTCTGTTTAACCTTTTGGCAGAGCAGGAGCTGTGGAAACACAGTTAAGGGAATGAGCTTTAGCTTAAAAGGAAGCTGGCTGCTAAATAGCAAACCAAAACAGCCAATTAATATACATTGCAGAAAGGGGCAATATAATGGGAAAAAACAACTGGAGAGCATGAACTCTCATTTGCCAAGGCTTGGGGCACTGTTGCTAAATGTGCTATCAATATTTTTGCAGCCTGTCAACAGTTAGTGTCAGATCAATGCTCACTTTTCATCGGTGTGAGAAGGGTCTTTCTGTCAGCTATCATGGGAGGAATCAGAGGCAGCGATCCTGTACACAGTGCTGAGGCTTGTACGAGTTCCTGTCCTGCATACTGCTGTGAGAGCATCCCTGACTCATCCCTCACTGCGGCCGTGCCAGCGGGTGGTGGGAGGGGGAAAAGTAACCCTGGGCCGTAGATGGGGGCAGATGATTTGCCATTCGTGGACAGTCACTCTGGAGTTTTTTGTGTGAAATGTAAGTGCACCACTGGTAATAAAGAGTTTTCTTCGTGGTGCGAGTCTGAAGTCTGCTGCTTAGCCAGGCCATGTGAGCAGTTGCATTAGGTTCATGGCAGGCTGCCCTGATCTGGGTAAGTTGCCATTCTGATTTTTTTTTCACCCCAAATCTTGTATTCACAATATGGGCTCACCAAATCTGCAGGGCAGTGTTTTACATCAGTTTCATATGCAGAGGGAGAGACAGGTGTTGTGCAAGCAGGGCAAAGCCGTGGTTAAGCTGCCAGTTCTCCAGGTACTGAATCCAGCCACAGTCAGGGATCTGTATGTAGGTAGAAGCATCTGCAGGACTGTGGCTGCAGGAGGTGAAATGAAGGAGAGTCCTTTGAATGGCTGTGCTGTCCTGTACCTGTTTTGGCCAGGTCCTACTTTCCCAGGGCTCAGCTCAGCCTCTCCTGCCTCCTCCTTGTGGCTGTCCTATCACCTGCTTTCCCAAATATGCTCAAGTGGATATTTGGTTGGCCTTGTTGCCAGGAGTAATTTAATTTAGGTGAGATGACTCACAATGAGACAGCTGGGTGTGTGCAGCCAGCTCTGTTGGATCAGTGCACAGGATGGGCACACAATGCTAAGTCGCAACTTAGCCTGACATCTGAACACTGGTATTTGTAGAGTTCATGAAGAAAGTCGTTCTGTTCTACAGCGATTCTCATGAAATTTAAGGTGCACTTCTTATTCCTGTTTTAAAAACTCAGGTTCAGAATAATTTGTCATTATGCTCTGGAAATCTGGGGAAGTTAATCTACTTCACAGGCAATGAGAAATGAAACTTCTAACAGAAACGTCAGTAACTTAGTTTGAAGTAGCTCTTCTTTTACAAAAGGGGTAAAACCCCTTGCTGTTAAATGAACATTTTGCTGCATATTTGTTGGGATTGGAGCATGTCTAAAGAAACTTTGCTCTCACTGAGATCAAAGGGGAATGCTTCCCCATCATTGCTAAAACTAATATATTCCCTGTCAATTGTTTGGAAGGCAGTTGAACTCATTTCTCATTTCTCATTACAGCCCATTATAAATCACTCCTCATTTCAATCTCATTTAGTTAATTCAGTCATCAAAGGGTTGTAGGAGGCATAAAGTATTTTATTGATGTATTTAGCTCCTCACAGAATTAAAAAGAAGTATTGAACTTCTTAGGTCTCTTTATTTGCAGATGTGATGCAGGAAAAAGCTTCATTCCCTCCTATAGAAGGCAGAACCATTAAAAACTGAAAACCAAGCAGCAAGAGACTCTCTCCACGTTTCTGTGGGAGACTGATGAACAATATGACTTGTTTTCATATACTGCGTTGAAAATTTCATCTCTTGACAACTTGCCAGATTTTTCAGGGCTTCATCATATTAATTTGAATTTACAGAGCTGACTGAAGAAGCTGAGGTCTGATAAAAAATGTCAGGAAAAATATCAAGTAATTCTGAAGTTGTTTCTATTTAACACTTCAAGTGTTAAATAAGGAAGAAATTATATGACCTACGGCAGAACAGTCCATAAAAAAGTTATTAATGGACAATGAGATGTAGGTAATTATGCATATTTGTAAGCCTCTGTTTCAATAGGTCTCCAATGAAAAGTCATTCCAGTATTCCATCAAACACAAAGATGCTTCTTGTAAAGGCAAAAGTTACAGCATTTGCTAGTGAGAGCAAGTCTTGGGTTTTCAGACAGCCATTGCCTACCCCCACAGAAACTGACTTCTGCTGTAGCACGTGTCATCCTGATCCCCCTCCCCTAAATATCCATGGGAATACTTCCATTTACAAGGAGAGCAGCAAAGCCAGCTACTGAACTCCTTGCATGGCTGCAGCTTATCCTTTTGTGAATTAGTACAGACCATTTGGGGTTATTGGGAAACTTCATTAATTATCTGTCCGTACGCAGATGATTTCTGTTAAGCTGAAAGTAGGGATGTCCTGGATTGTCTAAGTTGACTATCGCTTCCTGTAGTTTAGTTGTTGGCCTCAGGTGATTAGAAGAGAAATTGTGAGGGCTGCCTCCGTGGCAGAGAAGCCCAGTAACAGACACTTGCAAAGATCTGCCACAGCCTTAACTACAGTCTTTAACAAGAAAGTGTTGGTGGTAAAAGGGTGCAAAGTTTGGTGGGATGTAGCAAAACCAGGAGAATATGTGAAGTGTGGAGTTGAGTTTCCTGTCTGGTAAACATCCCTGAGCTTCTCCAGCTGAGGTACTTTCATTCTGATTATGTCTATCTAGAAAATTTAATAGTGCTTAGGAATGGGATGTGAACCAGATCTCGTGGGGTCAACCAAGTCCAGATCAAAGGTCTCATCCTGGAAGAGCTTGAAGAAGTTTTTTTCTTGCCTTCCTTCTTCCCCTGAGAAAAAAGTTAAGTCGAGAGCCTTTGAGATGGTGGAAGAGATGAAGGGCAAGAGGCACAGGCAGGATAAAAGGAGCTCAGATGGGAAGCTTAAAAGAGAAGTCTGACCATTGCTAGAGAAGAAGGGTAAAGGTGAAGAAGATAATAAAGAAAAATTTTAGAGCATGCGTTATGATGAAGATTCAGGAATATTTGGTGTTGAGGTAGACTGAGAGAAGCACTGTTCTCAAAAGATGGACTTTGTGTATGTAGGTGGAGACTGCACAGAGGATAGCAGAGTGCATGACAGCAGTAAATCACAGAGGAAATTTCATGCAGACCCATGAAAACTTCATCCCTTACTTCAATGTAGAGGAATAAAAAAGGTAAAGATGCATGCTCTGATCCACAGAGAAATGTTGGTGGGTTAGCAAGTGAGCACCAGTAAGAGCAGAAATCAGGCAGGTTTTCAATAAGTAAAATCGATTGGCACAGAAATAATCACGTGCAATTCAAGCCAGGAAAATTGCTGTATTATTTGCCTACTAATAAGCTGTCTTTAGCATAAGCTCAGGAAAAGCTGTGAATCTTTCAGGTGAGAGGCACTGTTTATATACAGTCTTACAAAACACAGTGAGCACTAGCAGCATCGTGTCATCTGGCATATGTTACAGATCCAGCCCAGTGAGTAATACAGGCTTTCTCTCTATGTTATGATGTCAAATGGCAATTTCAGCTTAAAAACACTACTACACTGTCATTTTCAAAGTTAGCTGCTGCCCTGTGCATTTGTGTTGTATTATAAGAGATATCAGAGTCATTTTAAGAACAGTTGAGTAACAATCTTGTCACTGGCTTATCAGTAGCAGTCCCACATGGAATGCAGCTAGAAAAGGGAGAAGGAGAGAGAAAACATCTCTTTGTCCTTTTACTGACTACTAGCTGACACTTCAGGCTTTGAAACCTCAGGCATCTCCTGGTGACAAAATGGTGACCAAGGGTTTTGGTGGCCCTTCTGCAAACGCACAAACCCCTGTCCTCTTCCTGTGCTGGTGGTAGGATAACCAGTGAGCACATGGGCATCCTCCCAGCTAAAATACCAGCATGCTTCCATCAATCTGGGCTTCAGTCAGGGGAAAATCTTTATCATCAAAGCCATGCCAGCTGTAACTGTCACTCAAATCTGTGTGGAACGCTTGGGATTTCCTTACAGAGTTATCCAAGAAACTGGACCCTGGGTTGTGTGTCACGCTCCTTGTTCTGAAATGCAGATAGTGCCCTGGAGATCCAGGTGCTCAGCTGGATACAAGCAGGAGGAAAGAGAGTTTTTTGCAGTTTTTTTCTCAACTTCCCTCCACAGAGATCCTCTCCAAAGGCCCTAGCAGTTTTCCTTGGTATAAAGGAGCCCTTTGAATGGGGCACCTCCACACAGTGACAGAGGAATTGCATTGTCCCCATCCAGTGTCGGTGCATTTCACTCCATTACCCCATTAAAGGGGAGTGTATGCAAACCAGAGTGAGGGAGGATGGGACCCTGGCTGAGAGCAAGCAGCTGGTGGGGTGCTCAGGTCCACCAGGATCCAGGGAGTGCTTGGAGTCACTGGCTCACCCTCCAGCTTTGCTGGCAGGGAGACAAAAACTTACCTGGAGCAGACCTTCCCACATGAAGGAGATGATAAAAAAGTGTGGATGGCAGCATAGTGTGGACATCCTGAGAGTGATGGGGTGCCTGATCTGTCACAAACCTCTGCAGAAGGACTCCCAGGCTGCTGTGATATACATTGCTCTATGTTTTAGGGAGGACATGCTCATGGATGAGGCATGGGAATGGGATCAGCTTCTCCTGTTATAGCTGTGGCAGCTCTTCCTTATGTAAGCAACGTATCTTTTTCCTCACTAGGAGAATTCATGTTCGTATTTACTGACCATATATTGGTATGTCAAGTTTTTTTGTAATTTATATCTGCAGTGAGCTATGAAGCACTGTGTGAGGGCAATTGCTAAACTAGAGTAGTTGTTGGTTTGTCTATTTGTCCATCTGGGCCAGATTTTCCTGCACAGGAGTTCTCTAGTGTTGCTGTACTTACTGTGAGTCTGCATGGCTTCTAGCACATGTAGATAGTCTGTGAGTAAATGCTGCTATTCCACTTGTTAAAGAACAAAAACCTCTGTAGAACTTTGTCAGTCCTGGTTTTCCATTTTATTGATTTCATTGTGATACAGGATACAGCTGGCTTTCTCCATTGAATATACTTAATGAAGCTCCTGGCCAGACAAAAAGGGAAAATGTGCTAGCCCAGAAAGCAGTTCAGATCTTGTTGTCATTGCTTGAGAACTGGAACAGCTGGTGCTGTTTAGGGATACTTCTTCATTCAAGGGCTTGAACTCTGCTGGAGGCATCCTGGAGTTTTCATGAGGGGCAAGAAGGGTGAGCAAGTTCTGCAGTATCATCTCTCGCAAGCATGCTGGGCACTAAGTAAATGCAATTGTGCACAAGATGGCAATGTTCTCCACGAAAAGGGCCCTTCCTTCCTTCCTTGCTACAGTCTGCCTGTGTACTTTGAGACATGATCTGGCTTCAGTAAAATATCAATGGCAGCACTTGAGGTGTTCAGTTTTACTCTGTGAATACATAGAGTGAGGTGAGCACACCATTTGTATGTTCAAATGTGTCTCGCTGCAGGCACGTGTAAACCTGTCCCACAGGTTTCTAACAGCTCCAGTGAATGCACCAGGCAGCAGCTTGTTTTTTCTGCATTCTGACCTGACTATTAGTGAACTTAAACCCAGTGTCTAGCTGATTAACTTTGTAAGACTGGTCTTTGGGAAGAATAAATAAATCTGCACCATGTTGATCAAAATAGCTGACTGTAAACACTTCTGATTTACCCATCACCACAGATCCAAATGTCTTGTCCACAAAAACATCACACCTAATCAGTGTCCTGGAAGAACCTGGATCCAAATCCAGAAGACTGAGGTGTGAGCTTAACCTGTCTGTAGCAAGGCAGGCCCATCCCAATGTGTGAGACATGTGAAAGTCTTCACAGGACTGCAAGTTCCTTGTCGCTGTTCCTGTCTGAGGTAAGATCATTTCTGTGCCTTCCTCTAGTATCATCTACGCTCCTCTGGAGAAACACCTGCATAAATAGATGACTTTCACTGCGTGAGCTACATGGACTATGCATTAGGATTCACATGATTTACAGAGTAGAGAGCACCATGGATCGGGAGTGGACACCTCTAGACTGAGAAAACCACCTTGAGTTAAGAATTTGAGGGCTAGTGGTGTTAAGAAAGATCCAGAAACTTAAAAACAAACAAACAAAAAGTTGTATTGAATATTGGTTTTGATTTGAAAGAATGTTCATCAATAGCAATCCAAACTGAGCAGGCAAATACGTGAGAGTCCCTTCAGAGATCTTTGATTTTCTGATCAGACTCAGAAGAGTCCCTGGCTTGGCACTGCAGGTACCAGGCTGGATGGGTGGCTGCCACCCTGGTGGACAGACACCCTGGCAGCAGGCATGAGAACCCCTTCCTGGTCCCTGCGGACATCCGCCCCCTCAGCAGGCACTGCTGCGGAGCAGCAGCACTCACTCAACCTCCCCGTAGCTGAGCCACCCGCGAGGATGTTGCCACACAGCAGCCACACTGCCTGTCCCACCGCAGCTCTGCTCCCTGGGGAAGCTGTACGGAGGCACTGGAGAGCAGCAGAACCTGCCATCTCCTCCAGCAAAAACTAATTTCCAGACTTAGTGAGGGCACATCAAGGTGCAGTCCTGTGCACTACTCAGTAACTGAGGGTTAAGCACCCTCCACCTTCACAAACAGCAGTGCGTAATCATCGAAGAGCTTTTCAGTGTCTATCACTTATGAGCGGACCAGGAGGGATTTTACCCTCTTATAAGGCTTTTGTCCCAACTCTCTGCTACAGGTGGTGATTCAGCTTCTCTTCATGGGTTCACTTTCCTCTGTTCTTTCTGAAGATACATTTTTTCATAACAGTATTGCTTTAAAATTTTTGTTTACAGATGAAGTCAAACCCCATTTTTTATGGCTAGAGACCATCAAGTATGACGACGAGGGAAGAAATAAAACCTGGACAGTTTACAAATCAGAGCTGGACTCTGGTGGGGCACACCAAGAAATGGCCAAAGAGAGCCCAACCAGAACTGCTGGAGCACACAGCATCCCATTTATAATGAGAGTGACAGGGTAGACATCATATCTCACAGTCAAGGGAGGATGTATGGTTTCTCAAGTCTTAGGATCTAATGCTGTGCTTTGCAGAGCTCTAGTGTTGTTCTGTGAGATTTCAGGATTCTGTGTCTTGGTTGTTTGTTTATTGCTTGGAATGTAGATAGTCACTCAGAATAGAATAAAAAAAAATTTACCAAGGAATAACTGAAGTTCCTTGAGATGGACTGGCCGCTTCTCCTTCAGAGCCCTGCCCAGGTGGAATTCTGCAGTTTAGGCTTCTGTGCTCAGTTTTCTAATGTGCAGTAGGCACAATCCACAATTTATACTGTTCACGTGGAGCAGAAGGGCTGTCCAAGGGCATATGCATGTCATGGGTCTGCGCAGTGGGTCAGGAAATTCCTGGGTTTGGGTGTGTGCAGTGCCCATACAAGCCTATGGCCTGTGCCCACGGGCAGAGCACCCCATACATCTCTATTCCTGTTTGTGATTGACATTCAGTTATTAGAACCTCCATAGAGCTTTTCAAACCTTAAATAACCCAGCCTCATAATCACTCTGGGAGGTAATTAAGCTGCCTGGTTATCAACAGTAGAACTGAAATGTGGAGTTGGGATCTAAATTTTGGATGAGATATCCTTTTTTTCTGCAGGTCAGGTCACAAAACATTAATACGAGTGGTGTGGAGCAGGATTTCTGCTTCTATCATGTCTCAACATCAATACTTGAGTTAGATGTTTAGGAAGCTCCAATATCCCAGCCCTGTTCTCAGAACATCTTCCCATAAGGCAGAATCCCAATGTATCTTGTTAGAAAAATGAACAGAACAGGATGTTTTATAAAATCTAAACTGTACCAAGATCACGGTAATTTGGAGAACATCACAGGCATGTTTCTGTGTCTCGATGCACTGTTAGTGTCTCTCTTTGTATCAGGTTTTAGCATAATCTGTGATGGACTGAACTTTTTTTTTTTGCCATGGCAACCTCACTATGGTGATTTCAGGGTTAGGGAGCTTTTTATTTGTCTTGACCAGCATGAAGAAGTCTGAGCCTCATTAACTGAGGAAGGTGGATGGATAGCATATGGAACACACCGCACACGAGACGGCGCTTCCCTTCCCAGGGCAACTGGGTCATTTGTATTATCTACATGAGCTGTGATTTTCCTTTTGGAAATACTGAGTTGCTAACTGTTCTCTCTGTCCCAAGGGAAGAAAATCCAGACAGATGGCTTCAGAGAAACCTTGCATCTTTAAGGGAAGATATCCTCCTGGAACAATAATTAATGCTGGTGGGATTTTTTTTTTTTTTGAGAAACTTGGAAAGAATTCAGTATCACCAGAGGGCATTAACACAGAGCCTTGCAGAGGACAGAAAAAGATAAAGAGGGGAAAAAATAGCTAGCACAAAGCAGTGATCCTATTAAAATGACATTGAAGAATTCTATTAGTGCTCTTTGCCCCCTCGCCTGCTGCCTTCGAAGATTCGAGGCGAAACACAAGTGCTTGTCAGTCAGACAAAGCCTACTAATAATCTCTGCTAAAAGGTGACATTCACAAACTGCAGAGGGACACACAGGGCTCCAGGCTCTGGGCTGACCACGTCAGGAGGCTGCTGGCAGGAACCCGTATCTGGCTGTGGGTGCCAGCAGCCCAGGCTGGAGGGGAGGGGATGGTGGGGCAGGCGTGGGTTTGGGCTGCTCACCACCCCGAGGCTCAGCAGCTCTGCCTGTGTCAGCAGGGCTGAGCAGCACCACTCTGCCAGGATTTTCTCCACAAGAAAGGAGACTGGTGTTATGCAGGATTTATGTGGGCACTGGACAAGTGGGGTGAACTTCATCCTCATTTTACCATGGCTGAAACACCTTCCTATGCTGCTATCCAAGGGTCTCTGGAAAACCTCATCCCTATTGAAATGGCACTCTTTCGAGCTTTGGATGTGTCGAGTCTTGTTGTTGATGAGGGTCATTTGTAGCACACAGGTATAAGGGAAGAAAAGCTGGATCCTAAGCTAGTCTTTTCAAACAGGTGTAACAACTACCTTGAATGTGCTGCTTAGTTTGATACTCAGTGTTAGATCCCAGGGTTCTCCAAAACAGTGGTGACTTTGGGAACCATGAAAACTGAGACTGAGGGGTGCTCTCTACCAAAGATCACTGGGAAAATGCAAGACCTCACTCCTCACTAACACCTAAACCTCCTTATTTTAACTTCCTGAACCTGTTCTACCGGTACATTTCAGCAAATATTTGCAAGAGTATCTAGTGCACCATGCACAGGATTAAGAATGTTTTCTTTTCCTAGACACATTCAAAGTAAGTTTTGATTTCTATTAATTTCTCTCTCTCCCAGTTTTTTAGTAACAAAGTCTGCTTGGATCAGGATCAAAAGGATAGTCTATTGCTCTTTGTGGAAAACTAGATTCTCTGGAAATTACTAAATGTAGCACAGAAAACTCATACACCATCTTGTCTGTTTTACTCAGCAGGGATAATGTCTCAGCTGGAGTACTCTGTGTAGCACTGGGCCCTGCATCCCAGAGAGATACGGCCTAGCTGGAGTGAATCCAGAAGGGAGCTGCAGGAAGGATCAGAGGGCTTGAAATCATGACCTACCAGAAAGAATTACTCCATTTGGGTTGCTTTTCTTAAAGGAAAGAAGATTAAGGATGGGGGAAGGGAGAATGATAATATTCCTCAAATATGCAAAGGACTGCTGCTGAGAGAAGAGGAAAAATTTCTTCTCCCTTGTGAAAAGCAAAAGAAATAATGGGTTCATATTGCAGCAAGAATAACTTAAGTTAGGCATTATGTAAAAGCTTTCCAACAGAAAGGAAAATGAAGCACTGGACAGGATCATCTGGGCAGACATGCCACAGACCCCACTGGGAGTCTTTAAAACCAAATTAAGCAACTGTTCCTCTTGGACAAAGGAAAGGAACAGATGACTTTGGGAGTTGTAGGCATTATTATTAATATGACATTTTATAGGAAAGTTAATTCACCTGGAAATTCAGCTACAGGTAAAGTCGCAAGTTTAAAAAGAAAATAATGAAGTTTTTATTAATGCTTTTCTTTATCTTAGAAACTTTAAAAATCATCCTTTCAAGATTTACTAGGCATATCATATTAAAACATTAAAAGGTAACAAGAGAACGTAAAGGGGAGAGTTTGTATGTTTCAGTACTGGACTGCACTTGGCACCTGAGCCACTGATGTACCCAGAGGCACTTGGATAAGTATCGCTCTCACCTCTTTCCAGATCATTCAAGTGAGGAAGGCAGATTTCCTGCCTTCTTCAGGGAGCCTGGCACTGCTGAACGTGGTTCAGAGAGTATTATCGGGGCAATCCAGAAAGGAGAGTTATACCTGCACTAAATGGTGGCTAAGCACTGAGCTGGAATGTCAGAGGATGGAAATGGAAAGAGACGATAAGAAGATTGCCAAGTTGGCCCCTGCAGCTGAAAACACCCTGGCAAAAGTCCTCTCCTGCTTCTCTGCTGCAACCTCTCAATCACTCTTGGTACAGCCCTTGTAATGCTCTGCCAAATAGGATTACACTCCAGCAGAGGGAGAATTTACACATTCCATAGGACTTGATGACATAGCAATTGATAAGGGCATGCCACTGTATTAACTGGAAAAAAATCCATATCTATTAGGGGCTGGCTGGGTGAGAAAAGGAGAGTTACATCCCCCTGCTTGGTTTCAAGCCCAAGCAACCTTTGTCTGTGTGCAGGGAGAGTCTTCTTGCAAGCCTTCTGCTTGTTAGAATTTAATTGCTTGCTGGTCGTGCTGCTGGCGAACTGGTGCAAATAGAGATGATCCCTCATTAATGCAGAAGCTTACATGAGGCCAGCTCCAAGGAATAATTGCAGTCGTGTCTAAACACTCCCTGGTCCAAGTTTCCTTAAACCAGAACGGCGTTTTATTAACATATCTGAACAGAAAGAAAAATCAGCAATAAATCTGTCTGGTAACTGTTTCCTCACCCTCTAGATACTTTCAAAAGTAGGTCTTGTCTTTGTCTTAGAGGGTATTTGTGTCCTGGAACTGTGTAGAAATGCATTTGGAAACACATCACCAGACAAGAGGTCAAGGGGCCAACAGCCACTATTAATTGCCTTGCAGCCAGGCAGGAGAAGAAACGCTGCCCTTCGGCCTCGCTCTGATGGAGAGAGAGTAGCACAGCTGTAAACAGCTGTAGAAAGCTGTCAGGGAAGGAGAGAGCTACACCTACCTTTTGCTTTTTTAGCCTTGTATGGAGAAAAAAATATTTAAAAAGTGAATGAAAAGCTCCACTTGCAGGAAGATACACGTGGATTTCTTCTCTTCCTCTTCAGAAGCTGAACACGTCAGTCTCCTTCCGCACGCGACGCGAGCTGCATGTTGAGACACCTTGTGATTATAAACTCTCCTCAGCAAAATTACCGAGGGTCAAAGAATCTGGGGACTCATGGGATGATGTGATTGGCAGGACAATTAGGTCCGGACTGTGTTCTTTCATTTCTACTGGAAACTTGGTGTAATTACAGCTCCTGCCTCTGGCCTGTGTGATGCCAGAGGTTGGATGAGGTGATCAGAATTCTCCCTCTGGCCGTAAAATCTATTAACCTTGCTTTGCACCGCACATGGCTCAGGCACACAGAAATTCAATACCTGTCCACCATCTGAAAGCTCTCTTGTCAACGAGGGAGAAATAGAAGTACTGAGGTGAGCAGAGTTTCTCTCCAGTTTTTTCCATTGAAATTGCTGGAAAGAAGCTCCCAGGTGAGGGAAGCAGGGCTGTGTTTTGGAGGCTCTATGACAAGACTTGGGAGGAGCGGGCCCCTCAGCTGGGGTGCACTGTAGACCTGCTTGGCAAGTGATGGACAGCCAAGGGAAATGTGGGCTATAGGGATCCCCATGCTCACTGAAGGTGATGTTTCCTTATTTAAAGGGGATGGACAAGGAAAATCTGGTGGGGGCTTGCTACTCTTTCTTATAAAAGGAAAGCTCTTGAGTACAGGAAAATAGGCTGTCCCAGAAACAGGCCAGAAAATCACCATACTCCAGAGACTGTAATCTTTATTTTTGCACATATAGGGCAGAAGGATTTTTTTGAGTGAGGATCCTACTTATTTACTAGCTTTCTGAGGGAGTAGTTTTTGGAGAAAGGGGCTAGTGAGACTTTCTAGTTAATTTGGTAATCTGCCCTAATGATTGGGAGATTCATCTGCCTTAAGTTTGGTATCTAAAGGTAAAAGTGTTCAAGCCTGTGCCAGCCAGACTTTTACTCCCTTTGTAGGAAAAACAGAAGAGATGACGAAGACAGATCAGACTACTGACCCTCTGGAGATGCCCATTTCCCTGCATCAGCCATACAGAAAGCCTTGGGTGACCACTTCAGGCTTCAACACCTAACTTGCAGGAATCCAAGGTTAGGTAAGATACACAGTAGCCATCAGAGTAAAACTGTCATGCTTTTCACAGATGATATTAATGTCGTTAGAGAAAAAAAAGTGCCGCCGAGCAATCAATCCTTAGCTTAACTAGCTCCAAGCTATGAAGTCAGACAGTTCCAGCTGGAGGCCAAATCCAGCCTGTGGGCTGACTCCATCTGTCTTATTTGTGCCTCTGCCGTGACTATGTGCTGGGATGGGAGGTGATGGGGAGCAGCTGTTTGCACCCTGGGGGAAGTCCAGCAGTTCCTTGTGTTCCTACCGTGCTTAAGTGCAGCCAAACCCTCAGCTCAGGGAGGTGCTGTGTCCACATGGCTCACGAGGGGAGTCTCCAAATGGGCATCTGGGCTCCAAGAACACAAAACAAAGCTTGGACCACCCAGTGAATTAAGTCATTCTTCTTGGCCAGAAAGAGACTTAGGAAAGTAAACATCTTGAAGCTTGTATTGCACAGCCCTTCTTTCAAAAGTCCAAATTAAGTGCTTGGATGTGCAGCCTGTGCTGAGAGGTAGCGTTTGTGTGGTTGGGGTTCTTGCAATTTCCTTTGGAGGAATTTTCACAAAGAAAAGAGGAGTTTGTGTTTTCTGACATTTGCTTTAACTAAAAGGCATTGTGAGGACTTTTACAGAATACCAATTAGACTCACAGGTTAGCGAGCAAGAGCTATGCGCTTCGTGTTGGCTGAGGTCACTGCACAGCAGGAAAAAGAATCAGAGCTATTCACAAACAGCCTATCCCAGAGCTGCAAATCTGATTTCTGCACTTTAGCTAGATGAGGGTTGTTAGCAGAAGTAGCATCTCTCCTTACATCCACTGATTCAGTTAGAAAAGAGTAGACTAGTTGTTGGACTGTGATCAAGGTCTGAAACGGAACCTGGCAACCAGAAGAAGGGATTCTGCTCCCAGGGGCTCATCTGGGCTCATTTTTTTTTCCCAGCTACATCAGCCAGTCTAGGAAGAAATATTACCTCACTATTAATGATGACTTACATTTATCTCTGACAATCACAGCTATTGCAACATTTCTCTTAATTCCTATCACTATTCAACAACTGCAAGGCTTAGAACCCCCTAAAAATACTCTTCGTGCCTTTGTGTTTGTCAACAGCTTTATGTGCTTATGTTTGACAGGTGATGCCTGTTCATGCCTGGGCCACTGGTGCTGTGAGACAGGGTGCTCTCTTGGATCACCAGAGAAAGCCTATTTGCCCTGTGCTGGGCTCAGGGAGAGCTGGGTGATGCTCCAACAGGTCCGAGTATGGCTCATAGGTGAAGTTTTATCGAAGCAAAGCAATCCCATATCTGAAAGAATCCTTTCCCTAATATTCCTCTGTCTCGAGAAAGCTGTAGAGCAAAATGAACGCTTTCCACCATAGGTACCACACAACAAGCACACCTGCCTGGCAGTGGATGGACGCTCACAGCACAAAGCAAGAGGACAAGAGGGATTCCCTGAGGCAAATCCAGGACTTGCTGAGAGACAGACACCACCACTCTGAGCTATAGGAGGGACAGACATCTCCTATGACTGTTTTCTGAGTGGGCCACTGAAAACATGAATGAGGAAGACCACATTGTAATGTTATAGCACATCTTTTCAGTGGTGTGGAGCACGAAAAACCTACTTTTCATATGGCAGTAATATGATGCAGTGTTTAACAAAAACATATAAAGTAAAGAAAGTCAAGGTAAATTGGAACAATTTACTCTCAATTTTTACTCATGTTACCTCTAATTCAGCTGACAGCTTTTCTTGCACTCTCTCTCTGGTATGAAACAAAGGCTATATCTCTAATAGTGACAGAGCTGTACAGAACAGAATTTAGCCACCTACACAGCTTTAATCAAACATCTTTCACTACTTGAAAGGAGAATTTATCCAAGTAACAGCTTTTAAATTGACCTCACTAGTGTTTCTGGGATAAGCCCTCCATCATTTCTTGGTATATGTCTCCATCTGTCACATTAACCTTCCTCTGATTTCTCTCCTAAATGTCAGTTCACCAGGGTCAGAGGCGGCCACAACGCGGCCAGGGGGGCCCTGAGGTAGTGCAGCTCTTTCCTCATTACCTGATTTGGCACACAGTCGTGTGGCAGCTGAGACTGATGCTGCTGAAACTCCCCCAGTTAGCTTGTCCCTTGAACAGAAGAACAGTGAAAAATGTCACTCTTCTTGATGGGTATAGTTCTCTCACAGGTGATCTAAGTCCCAATCCTGCGACTCCTCACTAGTGTGTATCATCACTCTCTTTAACATTTCTATTGCTCTAGACCATAACCATGTAGGCAATGTCCGCGCTGCAAACAAAAGAGGATTAGGTACCAATGCCTGGTCCTAAAGCCAAGTGGCTTATTGGGTACAGCTCCTATATAAATATATAGTTCCCATGTGGAAAGTCTACTTACTTCAGCTTACAGAAGCTGAAGGAGAGAGTAGCTGCTGTCTTTTCTAAATTTCAGTCCATGTAGTCCTCAGCTCAAATAAATTGTTTGAAGAAGTAGTTGTTCTACTGAGGTTGATATGAAGTATAGTGTATAGGTGTAGCATATAGAATGAAATTTCTCATCGAACTCATTATTAAAAGATCAGATTTTAATGCTAGGAAGAGTTCGTAATCAATTAATGATAGTGTTGTCTCAAAACAGTCTTTGGAAAGTACATATAGGCACGTGCATGTGCATGCACACATCACCTTGTTCATGACCTGCTCCTCTTTCTTGAGTTCTCTGGTCACTACATGTAAAGTGGAATCCTTATTTCTTTAAATAACTCATTTCTTCCTCTTTCAATGAACTTATTCATGCTCTTTGAACTTCAAGGTAGAAAAATCAAAAGCAGTCACTGTGTCTCTTAGGAGTTCTTGACCTACTTTGTACTGATCAGTTCTCATCTCCTACAGAAATGTGGAAACTGTGTCAGAAGGATTTACACAATAAGCTGTTGAGAATGTTTCTTCTTTTAACTTTATGCATTTCAAGGAAGGGAACCTGAACGCAATATGCACAATCTTTAGATACAATTGTAGGAAAAATGTCCGTGCCAACAGAGAATGCAAAAGATTCTCTGTGGGCTAAAGAGGCGACTTGAATGAGTTGTCTAGTGTAATTCAAAAAAGAGTCTCTGAATTCTTTCATGTTGGCAGTAAAATCAGAACTATTGCAGAGTGATTTTGTTGGCAGAGAAATGGGAAAATTGAAAACTTGGGTAAAGGAGGTAAAGCAAAGTATTTTCCTATTTGAAGATAAAGTTCCACTAAACAGTCACTGATCAATGGCATGAGATAAAGGCTTATAATAAAAAGTAATGATCCATTATGAACAGAGGACTTAGTGTTTTTTAGATGTTGCTAAATAATCAAAGATCTGGTTAGGTACTGGTTATACCACCCACCCCTCAACCTGTCAAATGCCCATTAATTAAATCAGCAGTCCAGGACGCTGCTACGCAGAGATCAGGACAAATTAGGTTTCATTGTGAGATAGCCTTTGAATTCTCCCCAAAACAAAAGAAAACTAGTTACCTTCACAGTCTTGTTCTGTCCCCTCTCCTCATCCTCTGCCTGGGACTTCCTTAACAATAGGGATTTCTCCCCCTGGCAGGCTCTGAGCACCACATCTAGGAATGCAACACAATAGGAAATGACAGTCTTACAAAACTTTGGCATGGTGAATATACAACCTGCTGAAGAAGTGGCATCCTGCAAGAATCAGAAAGGGTTTTGGTTAATGTCCTCAGGGGCTTTGCTTAATGTCATTATGGGTCAGCCTTATTGTTGTCGCTGTGCTCTCAGACACAAGTTGGTCACATCTGTCAGTGCTGGTCATTCCTGTAAGGCCCCTATGGTTTTGTGCTAAAACATACAACAAACAACACATAGGCCACTTGTTGCTTGGAAATGCCCTTGTTTCTGGCAGCAAACCCTTCTCTACATGGATAGCAGTATAAGTGTTTTGAACACTGCCATTAAAACACCACCTGTTTTTTTGAATATAAAGGATTTCGTTTTTGACATGTCCATTAAGAGGTTCAATATCTTTTTTGCGAATATCTCTGTGACCACGCGTGTGCTGTATTTATATATATATGCACGTGCATGTGTGCTTTTTCACAAGCCTTTACTGTGGGAACTGAACGCCCGTGTCTTTGTGTTCAGCACTTTGTGGGGACAAAAGCAAGGCAAACCTGCATCATTATTGTAATGCCTCCAGCTCAAGGGCAGAGCTTTTCTCAAACTATATCGGAGAAAGTCTGCCTGTAAGAGAAAAACTGATTTAAAGAATGTTGGATCCTTCAGTGACAATTGACTCAAAGCTACAGTGGCATCAGCATTGTCAGACAAGTGAGCGGCACCAAATGCTCTCCTCAGCCCCACACCTTCTGTTCCTAGAGCTGCTACTGAGGCTAGGTTTGGATCTTGCTCCTTTCTGCAATGTTTTTCTCCGATTTGGACGTGAAATGCAGGGATGAGAGGGTCTATGCCATGCTTGCTGAGCTGTTTGCCATGAGCTCTTTCAGACTGGTGGAGGTGGACCTCGTGCTAGGAATGGAGGTGTGTGACCCAGGCTGACCTTCGTCCCAGCTGGCATGATGCCCTCCCCTGCCCTTCAGGCAGTCTGCTCTGCCACCTCCTGGAAAAGACCACGAGCTGCTTCTCTGGAAGAAGGATGTGATAGGCTACTTCCATTTAAACCTGGCTTGTGGGAATGATTGTTGTCATCATGATGTTCTGAATACAGACAGACATATTCCCATGCATGCAGATGAATGCATCACACCTCTGTGTTGTTCTGAGCACAGCTATTAAAATGAGGGGAGTCTGATAGATACTCACTGCCATATATTAAAGCTACAGCCTGCTAGAGCCATCTCCTCTCCATTTTGTGCATGCACCAGCAGTAACCAGGTAACAGTAAACTGATTTACATTCCAGGAAGATTATCTGCAGAGATGTGCTCCATTAAATGGGCGGACGGTGGCTTACATTCCATAATCCATAGTGACATACTGGAAATGAAAGTGACAAAAATTATAGATAGCTCTTTGGTTGAAGACGTGAAAGAAAAGGCATGGAGAAGAGAGGCCCAGGGGCTTGCTTTTGCAAAATGCCAAGCCAGGCTGTGACATGCCAGCTCATGGGTCAGGTGCAAAGGGTTGTGGTAAATGGGGTTACATCAGGCTGGTGACTGGTCAAGTGGGGTTCCATCTTAGGCCCAGTTCTCTTCAACATCCTCATAAAATTACTTGGACACAGAACTCAGAACTAAGTGAGTATGCCTATGATACCAAACTGGGAGGAACTGTCGACTCCCTCCAGGGCAGAGAGAATCTGCAGAGAAACCTTGACAAATTAGAGGGCTGGGCAATCACCAACCACATGAAATCTAACAATGACAAGTGCCGGATTCTGCTCCTGGGATGGGGCAACCCTGGATGTACAGCCAGACTGGGGGACACGAGGCTGGAGAGCAGGCCTGTGGAAAGGCCCCTGGGGGCCCTGGTCAGTGGCAAGCTGAACGTGAGTCAGCAGTGCCCTGGCAGCCAGGAGAGCCAACCCTGTCCTGGGGGCATCAGGGACAGCATGGCCAGCTGGGCAAGGGAGGGGATTGTCCCACTCTGCTCTGAGCTGGGGCAGCCTCACCTCGAAAGCTGGAGGCAGTTTTGGGTGCCACAACGTAAGAAGGATATAAGGCTATTCGAGAGTGTCCAAAGGAGGGCAGTGGAGATGGTGGAGGGCCTTGAGGGGAAGCCATATGAGGAATGACTGAGGTCAGTTTGTTTGTTCAGCCTGGAGAAGAGGAGACTGAGGGGAGACTTCATTACAGTCCTAAGTGGTGAAAGGGAGAAGAGGAAGAACAGGCATGGATTTCTCTCTGGTGACCAGTGACAGGACCCAAAGGAATGGCCTGAAATTGTGGCAGAAGAGGTTCAGGTTGGATATTAGAAAAAGGTTTTTCACCCAGAGGGTGGTCAGGCACTGGAACAGCTCCCCAGGGAAGTGGTCATGGCACCAAGCCTGACAGAGTTAAAAAGACATTTGGACAACGCTTTCAGGCACATGGTGTGACTCTTGGGAATGGTTCTGTGCAGGGCCAGGAGCTGGACATTGATGATCCTTGTGGGTCCCTTCCAACTCAGGATGTTCTGTGATTCTGTGAGTGCTCCCATTTCCACTCAAGGGCTGTGAAAGGAGGCACTGAGCCCCTCAGAGGAGTGCAGGATGGAGCTCCCATGTGGAAAGAAAATATTTATTTCTTTATAAATACCTTCTGTGACTCAAAGAACATTAAATCAAGTACAAACTTTGAATTTGCTATTTTTCTATTTTTTATGAAGGAGCATCTATGAATGTGTATATGTAGGTGTTTAGTTGAGGATTTAGCTTAACATAGGCTTAGTTTGGAAAACAAGCCATTACTGACCCCAAAGATCACAAAGGCAAGCATTGAAGACTGAAATGGATGGAACAAATAGAAATCGTGAAAAGAATCTCAGATGTCTGGAATTTGTATTAGACTGCATTTTTTTTAAGCCACAGGACACTTGAATACAGATAAATTCTCAAACTGGGTCAGCTCACAAGCATTCAACAATTCCATATCTTTCCTTGATGACTGCTCCTTGGGTCACAGATTCTAACACTCCACAGTTAAATAAATAAATAGGGCCATCATTTGTGTCTCCATGTTCCTAATGTCACTAGTGGGCACCCTGGGGCCTTAGGGGTTTCTGGAAGAGCCATGGTTGAATCCAGGGACACCTCTAAAATTATTTTATTCAAAATTAGCATCCTAAAAAGAGACTTAAATCAGCCACATGTCAAGACAGCCTTTAAAATCAGAAACATAAAAATAAACCCCTACAGACTTGCCTTAAAAGATAGCTCTGAACTCAACAGCTCTGAAGTCTAATAAGTGCAATATAAACATCTTTTGAGCAAAACATACTGCTGAAAAGAATGTTTATTGTGTTACAAAAATCAATGCAATCTGCAGGGACTGAATCAAATAGCTGTACAGTCTACCCTCTGATTCATTTTGCTTTCATGAGTAAGGGATGCTAGGATGAAATGGAATATGCATGTAGCTGGAATGGTTGGAATATACATGGTGAGAAATATAATCACTTTTTTCCAGCTTGGAATCTGACAGTGACATATGCTTTACATTGCTTTCATTAATATACCAAGATGTTTTCATCACGAGGTGAAAACCCCTAATTCATGAAAATGCAGATTAGATGCCACAACCCCTAAACTAGCAGAGAACCTTTCACTTAGGTGTAATTATGAAATACTACCATCACCCAGTCTTCTGCTGGCATGCAGGATTTGCCATCATCATTCACACATACATTTTTGTGTGAGTTAGACTTGCAGCTCATATTTTCAAAGCATTTGTGTCAGTCTCTGAGCTCCTTTGCTTTAAAGTAAATATATAACTGCATGAAAAAGATTGACAGTGTCACCGGCAGCATCTCTTTATTCTAAAGTGGAGATGAGTCAAGCAGAAATTAAATTATAATCAAGTAATGCCCATCTTATATGCAAGTATCAGTCGTTTGCTAGGACTGAGGTAGATATCTACTTTTTACAGTGTTTCGAATGTTAATTTTTTGAGTTTGTCATATGGGAAGTGATTTAATTGAGTATTGTAGGGCCAGTCTTTGCCCCATGAGGGATATCCCTGCTAGGGATATGTCTGTAAGAGAAAGCAAGCAAGTCCTGAGAGGGCTCTGAGCATCCTTGGAGCTGCATGAGTTTAGTGCCTCATTCAACGCACCCTGAGACACAGCAAGCTGAAGGGTTCATACTTGGTGCCAGGCTGACTATGGCCACCTTTGTTTTGATTCACACCACCACACATCTGGCTGCTCTAGAGCACAGGTAAAGCAAGGCTGGGCATATTCTAGTCACTGTTTCCCAGCTCTTAAACAAATGAAGTGCACATGCATGGAGAGGAGGAGACGGGAGGGTTGTGGTCAGGGCACTGGACTGAATCTGCATTTTTCTGTGCAGCCTTGGTATTTCCTAGTATTTCCTTTTTCTCCCATCTTAACTCCCCTTCTGACAAGCTGGAAAAAAGATGCTGGATTTTATATTGCACGGGGTTGGCTTTCTATATGGTCGTGACAGGTTTGCATAGTAGGGTGTTGAGGGACCATACAAGTACCAAGCCAGAGGGAGAGGGAGCAAACCAGAAAGGCTGAAATGTTAAACGATGTATTGCTATAACAGAGGTGTTTGTTTGGTTGGGGGTTTTTTGGTTTGTTGGGTTTTTTTCTAGCCTGGAGAATTTCTAAAAGGACAGCAAAGCAATGGCAATCTGCTTGTCACATCACAGCCCATCGCAGCCCTCCCTCTCTCCTGCGCTGTCACTGTGCACCCACTGAATGAATAGGCAAACCCAACTTCATTTCAGCTTCGGACAAGGACTGTCAGTCACTCCTGACAACAAGCATTTGGTGCCCGTTTTTAGCAAGATTTTAACAGATCAGTCTTTATCTGGTGGTTCAAAGAAGCAGTTCCATCTGCGTGCAGCTTCGTACTTGCAAATGCTGTGCTTGATCTTTAAACGTATCATTGTTCTGAGTCACTGGCTGCTTCTGTTTTAATGTAGGTGATCTGATTCACCAAAGTAAGTTAATAATATAAATGGGGAAAATTAAGTTCCTATTTCTATGAAAGCATAAATGTTACCTGAGATGGTGACATTTACGATTCACTGAAAAATATGATTTGTTTTATATGCAGTTGTTGAGCTGCCAAGGAGGTTTTCTTATTTCTAGCAATTTAAGATTCTCTGTAAAGTAGATGATTTAAGACAGGCAGAAGATGCCTTTTCCTCACTGATCCATTATGCCTGCCTTTTCACTTACTCTTGCTCTACAGCAGGCAAAGAAGCAGTACTGGTTAGAAATCACTGGATAAATGTACACAGCTCATTTTTCTTTGTAATATGAGGGAGGGAGAAGAAAGCCCTATAAAACACAGAGCCATTAAAAAAAAAGGAGCAGACAATTCTATCATGATGGATAACACTTACACAATTAAATAAAAATACACTTGCGATACCAAAGAGCAGAGCACATTTCATTTTTATCTGCAGTGTCACTCTCCTAATGGTTTCTGTCACAAAACCTAACCAAAACAAATCTTTGAAGCAGACAAAGTCTCAGATTTCAGGGATGCAGAGTTCTGCCAGGTGGATCAGAAAAGTAGGTCAGTGGGTCATTAATGCAAACCTGACAGGAAATAAACCCTGACCTGCTGAAAAGGAAGAGGTTTAGCACAGTCGTCCATTTGATACACTCTGCGCATATCATTTTCTCTAAATGGGCTTTGTAGTTCAAGCACTGCAAGCCAAAATGCAGATCTGAAGACATCTCAGAGACTGAAATACCTTCATCCTCTCATGTTGTGCGGACCTCACAAATGACATTACATAGATGTGGAGTTTTCACACTCAAAGAGCAACATATATTACAATTTCTGTGTGCCTGAGTCTACTGCAAATAATTTTCAGAAACTCTTGTGGTCTTATTTCTATTACTGACCAAGTCACTTACCACTTAAAATGTTTTTCGTATTTCTATGTCCTTCTAAAAGCCTGGAGTATTTTTGACATTTCATTTTCCAAGAAGACATGATCGACACAATGCTGGGAATTTCCACTCGCAGCCTTGCACTGTTAGCTGCTTTATGGCTTTCCCCTTATGCATGGTGAGGAACATGTGATGGGAAGGGAAAACGAGTCCTGTTCCCTTGGGCGTGCGGGGACAATGCCATCCCAAGCTCCTCAGTGCCCTGCAGGCAAACCTTCTGCATCCCTGCATCCCTGTCTGCTGCTTGTCCTGTTCCTTTTGCCTCCTCTAGCCACCCCAAAGGAGACCCACCAATGGCAGTCTTTGCCTTCAGGCTTTCTGAATCTGTTTCTTTTTACTTAGTTTGCCTTTCTTTGTATAGACCCAAGGGGTTTTTTTTCTCAGACAAATCTGGGTGTTTTACTCACTTTTCTCTTCTGATCAAGGAATCAAGCACTTGGGTATTTTTGGTTTGATGTTTGGGTTTTTTTCACATTGTTAACTTAATCAGAATTTCTTGCTTTCTGCTATTTTACTTTGGCACCAAGTTTTTCCATCTCTCTTACCTTTCTTCTGGCATCAGAGTTTTGTGTTTCCCCCCACCCTGAAAAGCCCATTTCAGGAAATTCACAGTCAGTGGTTAAGAAATCTGCTGCAACTTGGAAATCCTTCATGATACGTTAGTTCTGAGAAACATGTGACAAACGAAAGTCCTTTGGTGGTTGGAGGTATCAAAAAATATATATAGGCAAGCACAGAAATTTGGAGTTAGTTAAGATTTCTTATTTATCTTCCATACAAGAATTTCCTTGCACTTGTCCAACTCTCCTTTTGGCTGGCATTGTATCTTTTCTGGGCAACTTGAAAACCTAAATGCAGGTATGGCCTAATAAAAAAAAACCCACACCAAGAAAGACACGTCCTGTATAATGTCCTGCTTGGTTTAGCTTAAACTTTTCTGAAATGACAAGTAAGATAATCAACCAAATGGTGCGTGCAGCAACAGCAGGTCACCATATACCTTAAAGCAGTGTAGCACATCTCCAGTCAGTGTCAAGGTGGTTCTGGGTCTGAGAGCATGGACCTGAAAGTCTTGTCCTGGCCAGGACAGCTTGTGATCCTTTGAATGATTAAATAGTTCACCTGGCACAGAGAGCAGGACTGCAGCAGGACGAGGAATGGAGGCCAAGCCTCCTGGTTCCATGCATGGTCCTCAACGCTGGATTTCATAGCAGGAAATTGCTTTTGTCTGTCTTGAAAGAGGTGCATAATAAACTAGCAGATACCTACATGTCGTAGATACTGGTTTGAATCCAAATAATGGAAACAATTGTTTCTAATTATGATTTCAATCATTAACAGAAAATGGCTAATCCTTTTTTGCTGCTTGTTTTAATTTTACACTTTCAGAATATTTCCCCACACAAAAGCCCGCAATCAATAATTGATGTGCTTTTTTTTTTTTTTTGCCACACTAGAAGGTGAGCAAATCCACATCAAATTATCTGTGCAGTTATGGTTTACAAACATTTATTCAGATCCCTAATTTGTGAGTTATTTAATTTTGAAATGCCAAACAAAGCATCTCTTATTTATTAGATGATGATTCCTTCTTACTTACAATTTAAATGAAAATGGAATTAATTAAAATTTGTGAAATCAACGCTTTGTTATTGTTTGAATTGTCTCAGCAAAGCTAACTTAGATGCACTGTCTGTGTTCCACAAAGTGAACGTGCTATTGCATTTTAAGCAACTAAGCACCTTTAATAAACAGAGGAGGTAACATTTGTGTTTGTCTAATTAAATTGATTATTTATGGCCACCTGCCTTTTGATTATCTTAGAACTGGTAATTTTTATCCTTTCACATTAGTTTTTCCCCACTAGGAGTGTTTCTGGTTTTTTAAGTGAGTACTTGGCTTTCAATTTAAATGACTTAATCCTTGACCAGAGCTACTTGAAAAAGACGTAAAGCAGAAAATGTTCCATTTGTACTTACAGTAGAAGTTATCTCTGATTAAAAAAAATATTTGTGACTGTAGCAAATCCTATTTCCAAGTGTTTACTGAATAACTTTCCCTAGTTGAAGGGTGTCTTTTTTTAAAACCATGGCTGCAATGATATCGTTTGTTACTTTTATTGTAATTTATATTATTCTAATATATGATCATAAATATAGATTTTCTCTTTTGTTGTCATATTTTACATTTTAGTTTTAAGCAATTATTGTTTTAAAGAGAAAAATAAGATTTAATTTCCACTGTAATACACAGATTTTTAATGAAAATATCAATAGATTCAAATCAGTAGAGCAAGTTGATTACACCAACAAAACATATTTAGCAACATTTTTGTTGCTATATATGTCAACTTATTTTATGCAATAATAACTTGAAAGTATAATTTTATTAATTACCTCTCTAGCAGTTGAAAGTACTTCAGACATATTCTGTTGATGAAGGGGCATTCTATGAGTGCAGTCTAATTCCTACTTAAATCCAGAGTTTAAGTCCTAGTAAAAATTGGATAAAACAAAGAATTTGCTGGGTGTTTTGTTAAATTGAGAGCCAGAAGAGAGACACCTAACAATTTAAAGAGATTAAGGATCATTCCAGAAAGTTTGACTTTGTATTTATTTGATATCTCCAAGTAACGTGAAAAATAAAAGTTGCAGGAGCAGTCAAACAAAAATTAAGTCTTTGTTTTGACTAATGGGTCAGAGTGCAAAGCAATAATGATGGCAGAATGGTGTGCACTTAGGTGCTGCAATTGAAGTTGTGGTCTTGGCTTTAGAGGTCATCCCACACTGACGGTGCCAACTCACTCTTTCGGTGCCAACTCACTCTTTGAGTGCCAACTCACTCTTTCAGTGCCATGCACAGATAGGCAGGGCTATCAGGGATTTTTCCAGGACCCAAGCTCCAGGCTGTCATCCTGCCCCCAAGTACCCACCTAGATCACCTCTTCTACCGCTGCCCCTTTGGGGACTCTTGGGGACAGATCCTCACGGGTTGAAATGGCCCTGTCTCGATGGAGCAGACAATGATTTACACCAGCTGAGTACCTGTCCTCAGCACATACCCTGCTGGTCTGTGTAAGTCAGTGTGCGTTATACAGCGGGAATTATCTTTGAAATGAATTTCTAAAACAATGCATTTAACATATGAAAGCCTGGGAAACCAAAATGAAAGTTTTTACATACTTGGCATTCAATTGTAAGTTGGCAGTGACAGCTTTCATCCTACAGAAAACATTTTTTATCTCATGAAAGTTGAAAATAGCTTTGTGCAATACCGGTGCCTCTCGCTAAGATGGGGCTTTTCATCCGTGACCTACTTTGCTTTCCGCACAATATACCTAATGAGTAATAATGACTTCGGAAAGGGCAGCGCTAGAGAAGGAGTCGAAGTAACGCCTTAAGATGCTGTCTGTGGAAACATCAAACAGAATATTTTTCATCAGGCTGAATAAAAGGATCTGGTTAAAGCACACGTAAGTTTAAGAATGAAGCAGCGCCGGGCTGCCGGCTGCAGGCTCTCGGCACACACAAGGCGGCCGTGGCGGCAGAGGCCGGTGGCCGTGCTGCGACAGCCCGGCGGTGGCGCGTCCCTCGCTGCGGGCACCGCGACAGCCGCTGGCACGGCGCTGCGGAACCTGCCCTGCTGGGCACCCCCGGCACTCTGCGGCCTCTCGGCGGGGAGAGACCTGCAGGGAGCCAGGGCCGCGGCTGAGCAGCTGGGAGAAGCTTCAGGGAGCCACGGAAGATAGGGGTACCGAGCTCCACCCGCACTTGCTGAGCTGCTCTATCTTTTGCTGGCCAGTCACTCATCAGCGTGGCCCAGTCCCCAGCTAGATTTGTCCATCAGCTCTTCTGCAGCCCTCCTTTACCCTTCACCACCCTCCAGCTGAGAGCCAGAGCTGTATGACAGCTACCTCCCTGCTTCCTCTGCAGTGGGGCCGATTTTTCTCCAGCCCTCCTTGGCTCTCTGGGTTTCCTTCCCTTGGCAAACTCCCAGCCCGCGAGCCACCGCTCCACTCACAGAGGGCAAAGCTCTGCCTCTTCTCACCCTCCCTGCCCCATTTGTGCTCCAGCTTCTATGTTTATTTTCATTTATTTTCATTGCAGAAGTCTTGGTTAGACAAAGAAGGTAAAATATTACTTTTATTATTATTACTATTAAAATTCTCCTTGCTTTTTAGACTGAAGTACTTTGATTTTGCAGGAGTAGAAAAAATATGCCTTTTTCTTCTTGGGTGACTGAAACTGTTAGATTGCAAAGGTCATTTATTTTGTTCTTCTCAGGTGAGCTGAGAATATTCTTGACAGCAAGAACATTCCTTGTGAAACTGTGTAGAAGGAAAAGGATTTTATATATCAAAAATGTATGCAAGTCTCCATTTCAAAAATCCACGCAAGCCACAACACTGTATCATTTTTCTTTCTTTCTGTCAGCAGATGCCTTTGAGTTTTCTCACCAGGCCGACTTTGAATTGTATTTTGCTTCTTTGCCCATGGAGCATAATCAGAAACCTGGGGAGATTGCATGAAAAGCACAAAATGCCTCCCTGAACAATGAAGAGTAAATAAAGCAGGCCAAATGCCAGGCAGCAGAGAGGAGAGAGAAGCTGCAGAAGGAAGATGAGTTGTGAGTTTGCTGCTGCAGGCAAGCAGAGGACACAGAGGAAAGTTGTGCCCTCCTTGGCCTCTGACCCTGCCTCAAGAAAGCGTATCCCGCTTCAGGCACAGCTCAAGATGAAGGTTGATATGAGGGATTCAACTTAGAGGTGATCAGCAGGTCCAGACTTGAGAATAAATTCAATTTCATACTAATTAGCATAAACTGGTCCTGAGGAACAACACTGAAAGCCACGAAAGCCATGAGAAGCAGAGGACAGCTGACCCCCCTCACAGTATGTCTAGCAGGATAAAGGAGTGTTAAGATGCTGATATTCTCAATGTTCACAGTAGCTGCAAGGGCCCTTTATAATACTGACATGATCTGAAGGGGCGTTTGTTTAAGTGAAAACCATATCCAGTGCCTTAAGTAGGTCAAGTTCAAAGCCTAGTCAATATTTGAAAAATCTGTGCAAGTTAAAGAGGCAATGAGAAAAATTAGCATGTGAGCCCACTAGAGCTTTTCTTCCCAACTGCACTTTGCATGGGGAAAATGAGGACAGTACACAATGAATTGGTATTTGTGTCCCAAATACCCAACTCCTTCTCCAATTTTCCATAGGAAAAAAAAAAGAGAAATAATTCAGACACTCTTTTTCTGAGTTCTTACTTGATCATCCTTTTTTCTAAATTGGGATATGGAAACTTTGATTTCTCATCATAACTTTGCCAGAAAAATCAAGAGCTAAAAGTGAGTTTTATGTAACTTAATTCCCAAACTTTTACCATACATCCTAATTACAATATATCACTGTAACTTGGAAGAGCTGGATACCAGATATACGCACCACAAAATATAGACTATAGATGACAGGAGAAGCCTTTCAAAACAATAACTAAAACTGTTTCCTCATTTACAAAAAGCTGAAATGGAAGAGTGATCTAAGGGATGGGGGGGATGCCAGGGCAGGGAAGGGAAGGAAAGGAAAGGAGGAAGGACAGCTCATGCCAGCTCAGGCCAGTGACATTTAGGCATAGCTTCTCTTATGTTCCTCTTTAGCCAGTGCACTTCCAGAGAGCAGCTCAGAGCAGATGTTGTGAGTCATTTTTTGGCAGAGCCGCTGGATGAGCTACATCAGTATTTCAGTTCAGATCAGGAGTGCACTTCAGGAGGGACTATCCCAATTGTCCCCACTTAAAACACTGGTTTTCTTGGCAGAGCAACTTTTAGCTTCCAGACGAAACCAAACTGGGAGAGGCACTCCAGGAGATCACTCATAGTGGTCCAGCCACACGGGCACCCATACTTGGCACGCAGGACTGACCAGGCCTAATCTGAGATAAAATTGTTAAATTTGGAGAAAAGGGTCTCAGCACTGACTGTTTTACTTTGTAGGCCACATTTGTGGGTCCACAGAACTTTTTACTGTAGGTGCAACTCTTGTCTTTGCCACACAGAGAGGCTCAAGGAGCACCTGTCCAAAGCAGCAGAGTTCAACACCCAAAGGTGGCTGGTGTAAACATCCCTCAGTGCAACTTCCAGCTGCAGCTGATCTAAGAGCCAGCACCATCCCTGCCATGCCTGCCAGGATGCTCCCAGAAGGACTTGCTGCTGCAGGGACAAGTGTGAGCAGGCAAGCTGAAATTGCACGTGAACTCTGGCATGTTCAAAAGTGGCTTGAGGAGCCACACTTTCTCACCTTGGTCACCATTTAAACTTTCCAGTTTGCTAAAAATTAATTTATAGAGTCAATGCAAAAACTTGTGGGTTAGTCTCCTGGTCGTAGCAAGCATGTTTCCATGATTCAGCAGGGTACAGAACTCTGGCTGAGAGGGGGTAACCAAGGGCCTTAGTCACGAAGGGTTTCTGAAGCAGGTTCATGATTTTGAGACCAATTAATAGAGAGGAAGATGGAAAGGAAGAAAGATACCACGTGGAAAGACAGCATAGTTATTTAATGGGTGCTGTTTTGCAAAGCTACACAAAATTTGGATTCTGTGAGGTTAAATGACAAAATTCCCACTGCTGTTAGAGGGCCCAGAATCTGATCTTTGTGAGTCTGAGATCGTTAGCCCAGAGATTTTCATCAGGATTTGATCCAAGTAAACCAGCAGACTGAAAACTAAAACCAGACTGAAGTAAAGTTCTGCATTTGTGCAAGCAGAAACTCAATAAAATGAACATAAAATTCAAACAATATTACAATATTTATTTATTTCAGATTTATTTTATTCTTACAGAAACTTAATAGGGCTTAGCAATGCATTTCTATGTTCAGTTGTAATTCTAGCTGTAACACCAATTTCACACCTGAGTTTAGCCAAGAAAATGAACAAACTACAAATTGTAACTGCAGTTTTAAGTTAATGGTCTTGCTTATGTTTCTAAAAATACTTTGGATATGAGACATGGCAAATAGTATTTTGCTAAGGTAAAGAGAAGAGAGAGAGAAATACAGAGACATACATTATTTTTCTTACATTTTACATTAACTTTAAAAATATAACAATTTTGTCAGTGCAACAGCATGAACAATGAGTTATAGTAAAAGGGACACGGGTGACAGTCTTTATATAAGTTTGAAACATACTTCCTTCTTTCTAAAGAAAAACATGGTGTCAGTACAGTTAAATAATTGTACAGTTTTTAAAAGTTCGCTGTACTTTTCCATACACAAATACATACAAGTGCTGTAAGAGAAAAAGTGCATGCTAACAAATTGTCTTAGCTGCCTCATACTGATTCCTAGGCAACACTGATGTGCTTCAGTTTTACATTTCACTAAGGATAAACAATATGGCAAAAACATTAAAAGCTATGCAAACACGGTTTCAGGATCTCATCTATGACATCCTTCTGAAAACAATTTTTTTCCTTATCTAATGCCCTCACAAGAGTACATTTCTCATTACATTTCTGCCAACTGGAGAATTCCAGTGAAGTGAGAAGAAATAATGAGCAACATTACAGCGACCAGAGAAAAGAATACATGAGAAATGAAAAGTATTCTCCACTACACCCACTGCATAAATATGCACCTACCAGGGACAAGAGAGAAAAGGTAGCAAGGATATTACTTTGTCCACATGGACCCTGACCCAACGGCCAAGATGTAAAGATTTGTTTATATTTACAGCTGCCTGTTGCTTGTCAGCCACTCTGCGATGGTGATCATACCTCCCCCCTGCTTGTTGAATGGAAAAGAGTGGCTGAAAATAACAAGAATCCTCGGCCCTTCTTCTTTGGAGGTAGTGGTGTCTTGTGAGCAATTCTTACCTTTGGAGGACCTATAAACCAGCCCCAAACACTTGAGAGCCATGGGGTGCAAGCATGGAATCACCTGTTACACTATTTTCCCTAGCAGGCAATACTTCTGCATTTATTTTTGCACACACCAAAATCATCATCATCATCATCATCATCATCATCATCATCATCATCATCATCTTTTTTAGAAAGAACTCTGCAGATCACTTGGTCTTTCCCATGTCGTAATATCCTATCTGCCTTCAGAGATACACTCCCAGTGCCCCAGGCTGAAATGCTTCTACGCTTGATCCATTTAGGCTCCAATACTTTGGGTAAAGGATGAATCAGACACAAATTTGAAGCTGTTGAAGCAGTTTAAGTTGTTCATACAGTATAAGCAGTGTGTACCATTCACTGCAAAATTCCTTGATTCTTTTTGTCATTACTAAATAGGAATATTTGGTCTAGGTTTACTAAGTGAGCCCTTGAATCTTGACAAACTTTCACATTTGTCCGAGTTTATATCCTCAGGATGAAATCACAAAATTATTTAGGTTGGAAAAGACCTCTAAGATTATCCAATCCAATCAAAATGTATTTTCTCAGGGAGTGTTGACTAAAGAATGACCCAAGAAACCAGTCAGATCATGACTTTGCTTGAGTTTTAAGTAGCTCAGAGAAGGGCTGATAGACCGGGAGCCCAAAAAGCACAGTAAGCAGTTGGATTCAGATTGGCAAAGTCAGGTCAAATGCAAGTGCTGCAGTAAGATTTTGGTTTCAAAACTCAGATGTGGGAAAAGAGGACATTTAAGTGGAGTTAAATAGTTGCATAAAAACCCAAATCAGGATGTTATTTTCACTTAGCAGATGGTTTGTTTTTTCACAATACTTCTTGCAGCCGGTTTGACAGTGTACCAGTGCAGAACTAATGCTGTCAGAGCCAACTACGTGTACTGCAGCATACAACAAAGTAAGGCACTACTGTGAGAAAGTTTGCCTCAAGGCTGTATTTCTAATAGACACTAAGACCATAAGATGGAAACAAAAAGCTATGAAACAAGCATTGAAGAGATGCATTCACTCAATGAAAAAAAGTAAACTGAGGGCAGCATTTTTGGGGCAAGTAAGGCAGAACCACAAATATACTGCACTGAATCAAGTTTCTGGTAATCGTCAGCTTTAGCTAGTAGTAGTCTGAGTTAGCTCTGAAATCTTTCTGTGAGTTTGTTTTTCTAAATCCACCCATCTCTTCCCTCCCCATTGCAGGGCAGGACTAAGAGTTTCTTGATTTGCTCTTCCCTCCCTTCCCCTCTCACCCTCTCCCTCATGTCCATAGACCAGGCTTCATTGCTTTGACTGTTTGCAGAATGGCTACTTTATGGTGGTGACATTCTGCTTTTTGGGTTATAGGACAAAATCCCTGTCCCGAGGAGCTGCCTCCCAAGGAGTTGTGGGAACATAATACAAGTAATCATGGGAGAGATAAGGAAAGCAGTGTGACAAGGGGAAAGGAGGGAAGGAAAGCTCCCCAGGGCCCAGCAAATAATGCTCTGTGTTGGTAGGACAGATGTTTATTTCTTCCTTCTCCTCTTCTTTCTCTCACATGCACACAAACATGCTCATTTAATGATTGCAGGCAAACACAAGCATAGGCTTTCTTGTAGACCGGATAGAAAGAAGAGGCTGATTATGAGGGTGATATTGCTGTACCTTCAGCTATAGCAAAGAGAATACTGAGAGCTGCTGGAAAAATAAATTGCTTTTTTACATCAAAGTTCCGTTATACTGAAAATATCCCACTGTGTGAATTCCTCTGTGAAAAGGAAGCAAGAAGGACTGAGGCTGGTATTAGCTCTGGTAAACTGTAAAGAACTGAGGCCTTCCAGAACTTAAGTGCTGAGATGGATTGCAGAGTGAGAAGGATTACATTTAAAAAAAAAGGCAAAGAAACCCACTTTCAATTTAACACATTTCAATTACTGAAATTATTTAGTATTGGACCTTAATTTCTTTAAGCTTCTTATTTTGACAAGAAGTTACTGCACACCAAAAGATTTAGAGCATATAGCATTCCTCCTGCAATGACTTTGGGTTCAAAAACACAATACAGAGAAGGAGCTTTCCATGCCACCTTATCACTGGGAAATTGACTGGAAAAGAGTAATTTTTCAGACCTAACTCTCCACAGCAGAAGTGAGATCAGCCTCTGCGTATGTATTTTGGGTCTGTAGTTAATGAGCAGAATTAATTGCATTAGTCTTTTAAAGGCCTCATCTTTCCCAACCTTGAATTCACACTTTAATGATATTTTATGATGTGAAGTCTTCTGATCTTGAATAACACCATACTTAAAAAAAAAAAAAAATCCTCCTATTATCACTTTCACTGTCAGAAAATAACTAGATGCTCAAGACAGTTTTTCCAGGGAGAAAAAATTGGGGAAGTGATGATAAAAATAAATTATCAGTATGGGTGCCCCACTTTGCCTCCTCCATTATGTCCCTGTAATGAAAGAGATGTTGGAATTCTGTTGGGAGCTCATAGGATACTGTGCTTGTGCAAACTCAGGCTGCTTAACACTTCCTTAGGAAGCAGAGCTGAGTATCAAGGGTCAAGAGAAACTGTATGGATTCAAGAGATGAGCCAGATAAGGAGACTATTCATCCATGGCTGCGCCACCAGCTGTGAGGATATTCCCTGTGGCAGTGGACTGGGGCTGTACAGCAGGCTGACATCCAGCTGGTGGGATCCCCAGTTCACATGAGCCTTTCCTCTGCCTTTCCCCTCATCCTGCTTACAAGGAGACAGCAACACCACCGTGCTCTGCGGAAAAAACTGGCATGGCAGATCCATCCTGATTGCTCCCAGATTTCTGCCTAAGAGGAAGATGTTTGCTATTATCATACAGTAATTCAGTCTTTTGAAATTCCATTTCTTTGAGGCTAAAGTGCTTTCAGCTCAAACCCTCACTCTGAGCCTCTTTTGGAAGTTCCCCATCTAAGGAGCCCTGTCAGGCTGGATGATTATTAGACCAGAGTTCAGTGCAGTATTCTGAAAATCCAGCATGTGCTTTATTAAATCAGGGTACTTTCGCACAGCTCTCACATTCAAGGCCAGCTGAGCCCCAGAGCTCCAGGTGAAGACCCAGGAGAAAAACAAATTGGTGACAAGTCCAGGCTGGATGGGGCTTTGAGCAACCTGGTCTAGTAGAAGGTATCCCTGCCCATAGGAGGGAGGCTGGAACTTGGTGGTCTTTAAAGTACCTTCCAACCCAAACCATTCTTTGATTCTGTGGTTCTACGACAAAGCAGAGCTCCTTGCTTTCCCTGGTGACTTTGCAGGACTGCTAAACACCTTCTTTGTTCCAAGGAAAAGGTGTGCAGTCTTTCAGCCAGCTGGCGATTCATTAGAGGATGGCTCCATGTGGCAGCTCCTCTGTCTCACACCAGGAGATGTGCACGGCAGTCGTTCTGCTCACACCCAGCCAAAGGACAGGAGAACATGGCTGTGGAGAGCAGACTGCTGCTGCTGCTGCCCCAGTGTGACACCAAGCCAGCTGCAAGCTGCCTAGGAAGGAGGTGCATGCAGGTGGGTGTCCCAGCAGCCCCTGTCCTCATGGCTGCCCAGTGGTCTGCGCTGCTTAGTAGGTCCCATCAGCCATCTTTAGGCTGAAGATGGGACGACCTCCATATACTTTTGTTTATCAGTTGCTAATTTTCTCAGCAAAAGGATATATCAGGCTTGGGCTGATGCCTTTTCCTGGTCTTAGAAAATGAAAGCCAGACATGGTTAAAGGGATAGGGGGTTTTACTTCGGTATTTTTAATAGGATCCTATCGGTGCACCACTTCGTCAAGTTGGAACGCATCGCAATGCACACCCATGGTAAATCGCATGTACAATTTATAGACCTTACAAATTAGCATATCTAACAAGAGTCCCCAGTAAGGGGGGCTTGGATGGATGGTGTGATATTCTCCCCATCTATGGAATTCCCCCCTGGATGGGCTGAATCTCTAGTTTACAGAATATGTTCTAGAAGGGGACCTTGTCTCCCCAAAATAGTAGGATGTTTGGTCTCCTGGCTACGGGGCTTCTGCGATGTTTGGTCTCCTGGCCTAACCGAATACTAGGACTGTGCTAAGTTATCAGACTTAAAGAATTACAAGTATGCATGCTAATACTTGTGGATACATAAAACTACGTAAAAGGTATATAAAAGAAAAGGCAAAAATCATCTTGGCAGTAGGCTACAGTCAAGACAAAACACAATTTGCTGGGCATTATGATTTAAGGTCAAGAATAGCCAGAGCATAGAAGAACAGGTGATGATCAGGGATGCAGTGAAAGAGAAATGCTGGCAGGGAGTAAGGAGGACAGTCCAACTGCAGCTTGGGCAAAAGCAAATAGAAAAGAATGGCAGGCTGCTGTCATCCAGGCCTGCAGAGCTCCCACTTCTGGCAGTGCCAGCAAGGAGAAGAGCATGTTTCACAGCTGTGAAAAGCCATGTCTCTTCCGTCTGGAAATATCCGTGCATCATCTCCTTGCTGCAGCACAGAGACTGGTTTCAGAGAGACATCCCAGTGTCTCACAGAATCAAATATTTTCTTGAGATATTTTTGCATTTTATGGATTACTGGAGCAGTTAAAATCTTCACCTGAGCTCAAAACCATCTGGAAACAGAGGGAAAAAACCAAGCAAAGTTCCAGCTGCATTTTATCCTGTATCTGCAAGCAAAATGTTCCGAGGAAATTGAAGATGTGAGAAAAGTTCATCTCACTGTTGACAGTGTAAGCCTCTGAGGCATTTCAGGTGCTTTATAGCTTTCAATTAACTCAAGCAGGAAAAGTTAACAATAAAACTGTAGCATAGAAATGTTAAAAGTGCCAAACTCCACATAAAAACGAGCAGGAGAGAAATCAACACAGCAAGGCATATGGGGAACTCACATAAGCTTGCTGTTTCTGCTGCAATACTTGTTCTAACCAGATGAAGATGAGACACAATCATGCCTTGAAAACTGGAGAGCTGAAATTTATTCGTAGTTTAACCACCTAAATCACTAATCTTCATAGAGATGTCCGGTGAACCTGTAGCACACTGTCAAAAACAATTCAAGATACCAAAGGCATCAATGGCAGCATTGGCTGCTCTGAGGTATCAATGAGAGCCAAGCTGGACTCCTCAGGGACAGGCTGTGGCTGCGCTCCTGCTGAAGGCTGGAGCACAGCTTTGCAGTGGTGAAGGTGGTGATTTGGTGAGTATGCAGCTTACAAGGCACTGGGGTGCCAAGAAAGGGGAGATTTCTGGTCTCCACAAACATCTACTGCTCTCTTTTGGCTTGATAGGGCCCTTGCGTAGTTCAGGAGTGCTTCATTATGCGTGTGAAATAAAGGGGTGAATGAGGTGCCTCTCAAGGGGATAGAACTCTTCCCCAAAAGCAAGACATTCAATTTAGTAGAGAGTGACAGGGGCACAAAACACTTCCTGCCTGTATATATGGGATACATTGGCTGAAAATGGCCACAGGTCATTTGGTTACCATGCAAAACCAAGCCCAGAATGTAGAGAATATTGTTTTCCAACACAAGCGTAGGATTTGGAAATTAAATACAAACTTGGAATAAACAGGGTAGCTGCAAATACACTCTCTAGAACAGTATTCTCCACACTTTCAGATGTGCTTCTTACGAATTTGTACATTGCCTTTCTTACCCACCTAGAAACAACCCTGGAGAACCTTGAAGGAACACCATGCCCCAGTCCAGGGTGCTGGTTGACAGTGGCTGAACATGAGCCAGCATGTGCCAAGATGGCCAAGAAGGCCAATGGCATTCTGGCCTGTATCAGCAACAGTGTGGCCAGCAGGACCAGGGCAGGGATTGTCTCCCTGTACTCAGCACTAGTGAGGCCTCCTGTGTCCAGTTTTGGGCCCCTCACATCAAGACATTGACATGCTGGAGCATGTCCAGAGAAGGACCACAGAGCTGGTGACGGATGTAGAAAACATGTCTTATGAGGAGCGGCTGAGGGAACTGGGGTTGTTTAGTCTGGAGGAGAGGAGGCTCAAAGGGGACCTCATTGCTCTCTAAAACTACCTGAAAGGAGCTTGTAGTGAGGTGGTGGTCAGTCTCTTCTGCCATGTTTCAGGTGGAAGGACAAGAGGAAATGGCCTTAAGTTGAGGCAGGTTCAGATTAGAAATTATGAAAAAAAATTCACTGAAAGAGTGGTTAGGCATCGGAAGAAATTGCTTAGAGAAGTGGTGGAATCACCATTTCTGGAAGTGTTCAAGAGGTGTCTGTGTGTGGCACTTGGGGATATGGTTTAGGGGTGATTCTGGTGATGCTGGGTTGACAGTTGAACAAGATGATCTCTGGCAACTTTGATGATTCAGTGGCTGTGACCTCACTGGAGCAGTCTGTTCCTGAAGGACTGCACCCTGTAGACAGGAGCCACACTGGAGCAGTCTGTGAAGAACTGCAGCCTGTGGGAAGGACTGAGGTTGGAAAAATTCATGGGGGACTGTCTCCTGTGGGAGGGACCTCATGCTGGAGAAGAGGAAAAGTGTGTCCTCCCCCTGAGGAAAAAGGAACATCAGAGACAATGTGTGATGTACTGACTGTAATCTCTTCTCCCCATTCCACTGCACCACTGATGGGAAGGAGGCAGAGAATTCTGTATTAAGTCAAGTCCAGTAAAAAGAGAGGGGCAGGGCAGGAAGATGTTTTTAATATTTGGTTTTATTTCTCGTTATCCTATTCTTATTTAATTGGTAATAAATTAAGTTAATCTTTCCCCAAGTTGAGTCAGTTTTGCCTGTGAAAGTAATTAGTGGGTGATCCCTCCCTGTCCTTATTGATCACAAGCCTTTTCTTATGTTTTCCTTCTCATGTCCAGCTGAGGAGAGGAAGATATAGAATGGCCTTGGTGGGTGCCTGGCATCCACCACAGCTCTTTTATTTGGCATGGGAGCAGATGGGTTGAACAAAATCTGGACAGGAACCAAAGGGTCTGGTCCCTCTTCTCCCCAGGACTGGTGTTGCCAGCACTGCTGTTCTGGGCATACTGCACTAGTCAGAAGCCTGTTAGTGCTTTCAGACACTTAAAATCTTTACAACAGAATTCATTTCTTTGGGTTTCCCAATAAGATAAAATACCAAGGACAAGTCAAACAGCAAAGCATGAACTATTTTATTTCTCCCCACTTTCTATTACTAAAAGAGCATGAGAAACACTTGAGGGCAGTTTGCAGAGTGCATCTACCACCCGATATGACAAGTAGGTTAATTGGAATGAAGGAAAATGTGACCCTTGACTACAACTGCCCCTTCAGGGTATTGAGTTTAATGTTGTTGTTATTGTGTTCTGCAGCATTGTGAGGCAAAACACAGTGACGGGCTCTTCTCAAGCACAGGAGCTGTTCTTAACAAATGGAGCTGCACCGAGTGACTTGGATTAAACTTGACTAAATCTCGCCTCAAGAAATCTTTCCCTAGAAAATCCTGCAGCACTCACAAATATTTTAGGAGTGACAACGCTGGGTGTCCAGCTCAGCAGAAAAGCACACGGGCTATAAGGGTGCAATACGATAGGCATCTTGCAAGCAGGAGAATGTGAGGATCACCTGCCACTTCTGTTGCTGGCTGTGCACGCAAAGGAATCAGCTCAGTGACTTTGTGTGAATGTTGAGGAGGGGAAATAGTTGTCTTTGCGTTTGTTTTGGGTTTTTTTTTCAAAGAGGGAGAAGGCATCAAGAAAATAGGTGCAAATTAGTTTTGAAGAATGGTGATTTTTAGTCTAATTCACTTGTATGTTCTGCTCTGTTGAATGCCAGATAGTATCTATGGAAATTCAGACAGGAAGAGTTGGGGTTACATACATTCAAATTTGACCTCTCTACAGCTTGGTGTTAAAAGCTATTGCTAACATGGATAGAGCTTATTCTCCTAAACCGGCCCACCAGTTTCTATGGCAGTCTTCCATGGAATCAGGTTTTGAAGAAGGAATTGAGTTGTTCTCACAGCACTGGGATTTCCTGCGTGCCTATCTGGGAAGCATGTGGAGATGCCAGCAAGCATGGGGCAGATTTTGCTCCTTGGCTGATGTCCCGTCCTTTCCTTCCCTCTTCCCCCATGCAGCACCTGCCAGAGGAAGGCTGAGCTGGCAGAGGAGGATGGGGAGTGGTGGGATCTTGCTGCCCTTGCCCCAGAGCTGAGCAAGATCAACTTGGTCTTGTCACTGAGGCCTGTTCTTGGCTGTGCCTTGAAGACCACCAGGAACCAGGTCCCATCTTTGCTAGGAGCATCTGCCTGGAAATGTCTTCCGAGACAAGGAATCTGGGCAAAGGAACAGCTGGGGACAGAAGGGCCACATGCAAGGTTGTAACAGTCCCAAGGAAAGCTCAAGGTGTGGGAAATGGTAAGAAAGGCAGTGTTAGCAAGAGGAATAGAGAAAAATGTGGCCTGAGGAGATCCTGAAGTCAGCTGGGATGTATGTACCATCTAGATCTGGAACTGCTAGCAGGACTTTTTTTCTAGGTAAAGGCTATTTTTAGCTGGGGGATGTGAAAGGTAGTAGGGTATGAAATAAAGAAATAAGGTCTCAAGAGTAAGCTGTAGGCAAAGCTGAAAAATATGTTGCAAATAGAAATCAATCTACCTTATACCTTTTTTTTCCATATTGTACCTGCTACAGTAATCCTCAGCTAAAACTGGAAAAGCAGATTGCTCATCCCTGCATAGGAGATACCAGGAAAAAAAGGCAGAAAGGAATTCTCTCTGCAATAAGAATACTCGTAAAGACCTGAGATCTGAACTTTGGGAGGGGAACATTGTCCTTGCTCCCTCTCCTTTTTCCAAAACACGATTAACCTAAAACACAAGTTTTTATATATCCATTCACGTATTAGCTGTATTATTTCACCTTATATCGAATTTGTTTCATCGCTTCAGTTTTACATGTGTCACTGACTTCACTGGGAGCAGAATTGGTACATTGCCTTGTACTACCTGAAAAATAAGCAATAAAAACATAAATGTTCCTTATAGCCAAATCTGTTCTCTGGCAGCAAAGAAAGGTTTCAAAACTCTTCAAAAGATGAATTATTAAATGAGATGAAAGTATCTTTCAAACTGCGGTAGAGGTTGACCTGTGACCTAGTGAACAGTGATTTGAATATTTTGAATTTTCTGAACATTTTTTACACTTTTTTGCGTTTCTTTGGGATTCAGAAGCCACTCCACCAAAGGGTGCAATTGCAGGGAAATATTAGCAAAAGCACCAAGGGCTCCTAGACACTTACTGCTTCTTGGAATCCTCTCAGAGATGCCTGTCTTACATCAACGTAGGTTTTAGAAAAACAGGTGGTTGGGTTTGACACCTCCACAGAGGCCAGTGAGTTTAAAAGCACAGTCTGGTAAGCTGTTCCTATTGCTGGTGTGGGTTACCTGTTCTGCCCTGCTGTAGCTGCTTGTTACTCCTTTCCTGGCTGCTGGTCACCACTGGAGCCCACCAACTCAGCTCTGCCAGTGTGGCTTTGCCAGGTCACCCTCTGCACAAACGATCTGTTGAATGATCCCCTTTGCCTTTATGAAGAACAAACCGAAAAGAGAACCCAAGCCCTTTACAGTAGGATCAGGCTTTTAAATTTTAATGACATCAGAAGAATGATTAAACCAGAAGAACCAACTTGGCAGCAATGTCGGAAGGTGACTGGAATAAAATACTGAATTTGGATCGCCAGTTCTCCACTCAGTTTGTCTGTCTGGGATCCTACATGCTGTGGATACTACTTGTGAACTAGGTCTTGAACCTGCATGTGCCTCAGCATCAGTTTGCAAATACATCTCTGGGAGCTTTCCTACCTCACTGGTCCAAGAAGCAGGGGGGGGTTTGGATCGATATTTGCAGCATACAGAGTGATGGGGGAAAAAAAAGATCAAAATAAGCTGACTTTTTGGTAGTACATGAAGAAAGTAGAAAGGAAAAAAATGTTATTGTTCTTAGACCTGAAAGTCATAGCATTATACAGATAAAGAAATACTTGGAACCACACTAGGACTATGATATTCCAGCTGAGACATGGAAATAACTTGTCTTGTTGGTACTCATTTTCAGACAACAGAAATGAAATCATGTCTCCAGCATGGAAAGGTCAGCCAACAAGATTTTGTTAAATTCATCAAACTGTGCTCCCCACTGAGTAGCTGTCACTGGTGTGCACTAAAGTAACATTGGGGCTGAGGGTGTTTTCACCCAAACAGCGCAACGTGGCCAGAATAGAAGCTGAAAAAAATACATTGATCTTTTTATTTCCTGTGTACTGGGAAGTAGGATTCCCTAGATGAAACTTAGCACATATCTTTCTTTCCTTCCCCATCTTTTATCTGGCAAAATAATGCTTAATGGCTTTAGAAAGAAACCAGTGTTCCAGCCAGCGTCACCTGGCAGCAAAAAGATGCAAGAAAGTTCTCCAAGTTTTGAGTTCAATATTTTTACTGAGCAATAAAATATAAGTCAATTTGACTGTTCTCCTGAAACCAAGAAAAAAATATATTCTGTAGAAAATTGTGTAAGGAGATCCTTATACATTTTGAAACTGGTTCAAAGCTACAACCATAATTTTTGCAGCATCCACAGATTAGATGACATTTACAACAGTTTTTAATTAAATTTACTTAATTTAGATGTTTATCAGCCAGAATCCATTGGCACACTTTCTTCCATCTTTTTTAAAGGTTAAATGAGCAATATGTGTAATGAGGTCTTTAAGGGAATACAAATTGTGTCAGCCTCGAATTATCCCAAAAGCCAGTACTGTGCTGGAAGATTTGTCGAGCACCGGCAGAGGGGAAGGTGCCTCCTGCTCACTCTGCTGACACCAGAGTGCAGTGTACAACCTTCACACTGGCTGCTCCTGCCCAGGTTGGAGCCTGTGGTGTGATCACAGCACAGTTATCTGGCTACAGGATCTGTTCACAGCCCCAGCCTCTCGCAAATACCACTCTTACGGCTGCTTCCAGGGGTCTTAAAGATACCCTGAGGTAGTGGCTGAGAAAGGTTTTCTTAAAGACTCCTCAGGAGACACGGGGCTGGGACAACACCTTCTGAAGTGTGGCAAAGTGTGAGGAATGAAAGAGTAGTGCAAGCCCAGCTGGCTGAGGAGACCCTTTGCATCTCTGGAACAACTGAAATGCTTTGCTGAGGATTGAGGGGAAGGAAAGGGAGGAAAGTAATGTCTCTCTTCATCCCCAAGATAAGCATCCATGCTCTTCTTCCTTTACATTAGAGCTGCGCTCTGCACCTGCATCGACCCTGCCATTCAGCACGGCACTACTGCACCTTTCAAAAAGTGTTTGGTGAAGCATGTCTTGGAAAGAACATTATCACAAGCCAGCACGAAGCAGAATGAAATGCACTATGAAAAGGGCAATTACAGTGAAACTACATATGAGAGTTGCAGATGGACGCAATATGTAGTTGAATGACTAACAAGGAAACACAGTAGATGGCCTCCTAACAGCACATGGACCATATGGTACAGCAAAACTTGGGGAATCATTCTCATCAACGTGGCAGTTTTATAAACGCCAAGGTAAAAAAACACATAAGCTCTTTTAAAAATCTCAGTGAGTATCTCAGCTCAAACTGACAGATTTCTTCAAAGCTAGCCTTATGGGTTCAGATAATTCAGTGCTGAATGTGCTGACAATAAGATAGGACAGAACAGAAGACACCAGTGAAAGTCCACACAAGATGGTAGAACTTTCTTAAATTCAGCATCACTGAATTCACTAAATCCGGCATCAGCACTGGTTAGAGGTTGGTCGAGCTATCTTCACATTGGTTTTTACTTCTTCAAACAATTTGGTGCTAATAAATTGTGTCTAATAACACAGAATACTTAATTACTCCACATGCTAGAAATAATCAGCCCTGATTGTTTCTTTCTGTCCAGCTACATATTGCAACTGTGCAGGAATGGTCTTCACCATAGGCAACTCATGTACCAGCTGTTGTAAACAAATACTCAGATAATCTGGACTGTCAGATACTGGGAAAAATGGACCTGAACATGGGGGAATTAAAGGCAGAGAATGACTGGGGGAGAAGAGTTCAGTGGTGAACTTCCTTTTGCATTATCCCATCAGCGTCATCATTGTTATTACTAGTAGTAGTAGTATTAAATATCAACTGGTGGTTGATCAGCTGGTGCTTTATCTGGGTCCTCCAGCACAAAACATCTTTAGGGATGCTCGGTTGCCCATCTGATTCAGATGCCTCTACTTGGGCTTGCAAAATAATTACTTTTGGTCCTGACCATAAGGTCTGCCAGAGTCTTTGAGTGTTACTGTCTGACGGTGGAGGTCTCAGGTTGTATTGGTAGCTTCTTGTCAAAAACTGTGACTAAAAGATAAAAACTGTATCCTTCTGATGGGTTAAGCAACAGTACCAAGCATTTAGTCTTTGCTTGGTTTGTCACTTGTCTTTGGCAGTGTCAAAACCATTGCTCTGAAGTCTGAGGTCCAGAGCTCATTGTGTTTGTCTTATTTGATCCTGATTGTCTTAAACAATCTGACAAGACACCAGGAAATGGAAACATGACATTTATTATTCTGCAGAATGAAGGATTTTATGTTCTAGTGTATTTTTGGCAAAATAGAGCAAGGATTTAGCAGACAGCTCTTAAGCAATATGCTAACTTATTTCTTTCTGCCCAAACCGTAAGCTATATGACAGCTGCCTTTCTAATGAGAAAAATGCAGTAATCATCACTTGCATGTAGTGGTTGGCAACAGTTGTTTGAATTTCTGGTGAGCATAACTCTCTGATCTGTTTTTCTTGTGGTAGTTTACATACAGTTTCTAAAGTTTGCATTGTTAGTCATACCTATATTTAGAACTTTCATTAGCAATGACTCAAGAGAAGCAGAAAAAAAGTAAAGAGAAAAGATATGACAGTAAAGCTCAGTAGTAATGGGAAACAAATGATGTCCTGAATTTCATTCTGTGGCAATGTGCGTCTTGAATTCAAATTGGAATTAATTTAAGCAGTCAAAAATGTTTTTAAAATAATTGACAGCGCAGAGAAACTAATTTATAAGCTGATTTTTACACATTGACTTTTGCTTTAATTGCTGAAAGTGCTTTCTTTCCCTGATTAAAAAGGTGCTAAGGGTAGCTTAAGGCAAATGTATTCAGTTATTTACTTTTAGTAAGGAGCTCTGATTGCATTTGCCAGGTAGAAGGGGCGGATGGGGAATATTGGTTTAACTTTTCATCAAAGAAGGGACAGTAAGTCGAAGAATCATACAATAGGATCATAGAATCATGTTGGCATAGGAAGACCAGGAAGCTTCATGCTGAATGGGACCTTTGCCATTGCAGTCCTAAATAGCACAACAACGTTCAGTTTGAATGATCCGATGAATATGGATTTGTACGGTGGTGGCAAAGAAACTGAAGACAGCATGGCATGGCCAGGTTTGGTTGGCCTGAGCCCCAGTTCATTGGGTGAAATCGAGTGCCCCTTACACAAAACTGTCTGTGCTCATTTTTGCCTTCCCTTGCCTGGGTAGACCAGCACCCTGGTCCTCCGGCATGATCTCTCCCCGCAGTAACGCTGGCTGTCCTGTCAACAGCTGTGACCCTGCACAAATAAGGAAAACATGGGTGGCTTCAGAAGAAGTTGCAAAGATGTCTCTTACAGATTCACAGTCTTCATGCAGCCATCTGGATCTTTCATCTTCTGTGGTATTTCATATTAATAAAGTGTACAGAGTAGGCTTCTGTGCAGAAACAAGAGAATAAAAAATACCATGAAAAGATAGGAACAAGCAAAGGAGAAGAAAGAAAAATACTGTGAAAAATACTATGTTTTCATCATCTGTATCATAGATAAATGTAGTTAGTATGTGGATTGTGTAAGAGATTGGCCTAATTCTGCCCTCATCTTTCTTCCAGTGCTGCCCTTTGACTTATCCTTTAAAGGTGAAAATGTGAAGTTTTGGCTAATTTCCTAAAAAGGACTTCTACCTTATTTTGAGGGTGAGATGCTGCCCAGAATTAATTCAGTCAGTTAGATACTGCAAGGTTGTTGGGGTGCGTTTCCCCCCCACCTTCTTGTTCCCATAACCCCCCTGTTCCCGCCACACAGGGACAGCGTCCCCGCCCCCACTCCCCGGTATATATGGTGTTGCTGAGCCCTGCTCAGCGCTCTTCATCCCCCGTTCCCCTGTGTCCCTGGAACCTCCGCTCCCCAGAATAAACCTGCCTGAAGAGCCATTCCTGCCTCTTTTACTTCCTCCTGCGCCTTTACGATCGGAGGGA
>VZTG01003862.1:910152-968679 GCA_013397845.1 Melanocharis versteri
TCCCCGCCCCCACTCCCCGGTATATATTGTGTTGCTGAGCCCTGCTCAGCGCTCTTCATCCCCCGTTCCCCTGTGTCCCTGGAACCTCTGCTCCCCAGAATAAACCTGCCTGAAGAGCCATTCCTGCCTCTTTTACTTCCTCCTGCGCCTTTACAATCGGAGGGAAGACGCGGGCCCACCAGTTCGCTGCAGCAGCCCCGCCTCAGCACGATCCAGCCGTGCATTGCCCTAGAGCACCGCCGCGAGAGAGAGCGTGCATACGCTCAGGCCCTGGGGGCAGGCGTCTGGGGCCGAGCCCCTGAACTCCCTCCCGCAGACTAAAGTGGCGGCCAACCATCCCACAAGCCACTGCAAAGATCTTGCCGCTTCTCTCCGGAAGAGAGAACGCAACACAAGGTCACTCCTAGACATATTTCACAAGAAAAGATTAATTTATAGTTGGTGTAAATTAGTGCAGCTTGAGTAGAGTCAATTGAATTACTCCTGCTCAGTTCAGGCCTTGTAGTCAGATTGCCTCTGGAATATGAAGTATATCTTGACTACTATCAGCTGAGAAGTTAATTTAATCTTTCTAAGTGATAAAAAAGAGGGGCCAAGCTTTCCTTTCATAAGGTAAGAGAAATGAACATGCATTTTAGAGGAACACTGAGGAACATTTAAAGGGAAAAAAACCAATCCTGCAGAAAATGTCATGTCACTGATATAAGGGCAAAAAGGCATCTGCTTAGAGAGCTGACACCCAGGAGCAGATAAGGAGGTAGCGGCCAGCTGTAGGGCAGCAATATTTGGCACTGGGCTTCAGCCACAGAGAAGAGATGCAACAGGGGCCTCCTCTCTCAACAGAGAACTTCTGAGAGTGGGAAGAGGGAGTTCAGCAGATCCTTGACTTGATTCCAGTGTGCTGGTTCACAACACTGCCAGACCCAGTTGCCTCGTTTTGAACCAGAAAAGCATTTTTAGAAGGACATGCTCCCAGCCTCATTGGCCATTTGCCCATGCAGCTAGTTCAGTTTTCAGCCACTCTTCTCACAGCTGAGGATGCTGAGCAGACTTGCAAAAACTCAGAGTTTGTGTGAGGCATTTGAAAATTAGCCTCTGCTAATTTACTGAAATATCTCTGTAGCACATATACCATATGTGCTACATCACTCAGTAGCATCTGTAGCACATGTACCTGGAGATAGGAGTAGTCATTGTCCATCTACCCATCAGAAAATTCAGCATTAAAGGGGAACCAAAAGCCTACATACATGTATGCCCACAAATCCAGACACATGTCAGGGATGCATAGCTGGAAAATCCCAGCTTTGGATGTATTTTGCTATTCTAATAGAAAAATTAACATTCTGGGGTACGTGACTATACTTTCCAGAATATTTTCCTGATCATTTCATTTTTCCTGAAAGTTAGGCTTTACTGCAATATCAGAGTTACTCACCAAGTGCTCTTTGGGAGAGCTGTGTGGCAGTAACATAGATGGAAAATATTTCCCCTCATATTAAGTATAATGTTGTTGTCTGGAGATTATGAATTACTTCTGATTTTTTAATGTTTATTTCTCTGAGTCAAATGAGTGGAAAATGAAATAGCTCCTCGTTAACAATTTAGTATGTAACTTCAGGAAAAAAAGGAACATTTGCCTGTATTTTGAAAAGGCTTAAAGACTACCCTGTATGGCGCCTTTGCCAGAAAACGGTACACAAAATAAAAACACAAAGAGAAGAAGATGCTAGAAATTATTTCCTAACAACTAACCCATCTGCAGGAAGCACAGTGTGGGCCAAAGTGGTGCTCTGTTTTCTTCATGAAGAAAAATCTTGCTATTGTTAATTAGATCCAAATGCCTGTGTTTTGATATGTTACATCGCTATTTAACAAAGGAAGGAGTTTTGTGAAATCTGCTCCCAAATAAATAATTCTGAACAGAAACTTAATGCCAATATCAAAGTTGCTTCAAAATGCTTATGGTCAGAAGTATTTATTTCTTGGGAAGATGCTGGAGGGTGTTGCCAATGTTGATGAATTTCAGATTTTGATTCCAAGATCCAAGCACTGACTAATAAAATAGATAACAGCTGTCTGTGTAAGTATGCAGACTACCACCACCATTCATTTCCTCAAGGTGTAAGTATTTTCCCAGTAAGTTTCAAAAATCTCTTTAAAATACAGTTCTACAGAGAAAAAATTACTTTTATGCTGACATTGTGGAGTTTCTGCCATCACAATGACAAGTAGCTCAAATGTGCTCTGTATACTAGCAGAAGAACAAGGTTTCTGACTGCCAGCCTGGACAGGGAGGAAGGTGGTGGCAGTGGGAGGTTGCCTGGGCCACCCCTGGGGTTAGTGGCACATGTGACAGCTGTGAAATGTACTTTTGCCCCAGGATAAAATAACAAGAAACATTTCTCCATTCTCCATTTTTAAGCAACTTCTCTGATTTCTGCGCTTGTGTTTCTGTTTCATGCTGTTTCCATGCAACATAGGATTCTACAACCTAGCAAGATGTTGCTATCGAAAGGCCGACTCTTTCTCTGCAAAACTACTGGGTCAAAGTCTTTTGCTCAGCTATCAGTGACTGGCTATGGTTTTTTTCACAGACATTAAGAAACAGACCCTTCTTTTGAAGGACCTCCTTCTCATCTAGTGATTTTCTAAAAAAATTCCTCACGTTTACCTGTTTCCAATTCATATAATCTGATTTAATGACACATAGTGCCAAAATGTCACTTTTCACTGCCCTGCTGGAATAAAGAGGGTGAAAACCCAGCCCCTGCTTGGGTTGTCTGAGTGTATCCTTCTCAATAACATGGAGAAGACCCTCACCAAAGCAAATTATGCAAAACACAAGCAGTGCTACCCCTGCTAGACTTGCAGAGTCCATTTTGTCTCCAATCGACAAGATCCCCTCAGAGTACATACCAATGTGTGACAGGATACCAAAAATGGACTTAAAAGCCAGAAGAGTAAAGTGTCCCTCAGGAAAAAAAAAAGGCACAAATTAATAGTCTCCCAGGGGACAGAAAAACATATCACACCTCAAGAGAAATTAAATATTTAGAGAGGCTGTGTCAACCTGCAGGGGCTCCTGAGCGCCTGCTCCTCCTGAAGATGCCTCCAGGACTAGAGATTCTTCTCTCTTTTCTTTGAAAAAGAAGAAATGAAACCCTGACTTGGCTATGAAGTCGAAGCCTGGGATGCCTTGGTGTGACTCCAGCTCCTCCTGCCTTCCCCGTAGCCCTGTGGTGCAGCCCCCTTGCAGGACTGTGCTGGGTGCCAGGTGTCAGGCGGGGCAGTGGGGTGGGCTGGACACCCACAAGGGTGACAGTGGCCAGGGCCACCACACAGAGGTGCAAAACAGACGTGCTGGCTCATGGGGCCCTGTGCACCAGACACCTCAGCAGGCAGGGGCTCTCCAGTGCTGCCTCCTCTCCCACCATCGAGAGTGTAATTTAGCAGGGCAGTGCGGGAGGGAAGTGGGAGGGTTTGGCAGCATGGCCATGAGCGCGTGCATAAATGTCATGCTCCGCTTCCTAGCTCTGAAGTCCCCAGCATAAGAAGGAGGTGTATCTCTTGGAGCAAGTCCAGAGGAGGGCCACAAAGATGATCAGAGGGCTGGAGCACATCTCCTACAAAGAAAAGGCTGGGAGAGTTGGAGCTGTTTAGCCTGGAGAAGGGTGCAGGGAGACCTTATACACCTTCCAGCACTTAAAGGGGCCTGCAAGAGAGCTGGAGAAGGACTTTGTACAAGGGCATGTTGTGATAGGACAAGGGAGAATGGCTTTAAACTGAAAGAGGAAAGGTTTAAACTGGATAGTAGGAATACATTCTTTACTATGAGGATGGTAAGACACTGGAACAGGTTGCCCAGAGAAGCTGTGGATACCTCATCCCTGAAAGTGTTTAAGGCCAGTTTGGATGGGGCTTTGAGCAGCCTGGTCTAGTGGAAGGTGTCCCTGCTCATGGGAGAGAGGTTGTCACTAAATAATCTGAAAGTTTCCTTCCAACCCACACAGTTCTGTGATTCTATGATTCTAACACATCCCCTCAACTGGGAAGTTGTGGGGTGGGAGGTCCAAAAACAGCACTGCAGGGCACTATTAAAGTAGCTCTGCAGCTGCTTTCCATTAACCACATCAGATATAAGCTGGCAAGCAGGAGGATGAGAAATTGGGACTTATATGTTAGCCAGCTCCAGCATGCAGTTACCCTGTGTTGCAATTAGCATTTCTCTTTAAAATCCTTCCAGGCTCTGCTGGGGCAGAAGGCAAGCCACTGTGCTGCAGCATGCAGCTGCTGGGGTGTTTTTGGCGTGTATCATGTCCCAGAGATGAGGTTTGTGGGAAACTCCCTTAAAAATCCTGGTTTTTAACTCGACAGAGCTGACATTTCAAACCACTAAAGAAAGGCTCTGCTGCCATTGCTCACATGCTGGCACGACCATGCTCTGTGCAGTTAGGACAGCGTTCTTCACTTGTGCTCTGAGACAGGGTGCCTGTCTGAGTGCATAATCTTTACTCAGTGCCTGGCACAGCTGAATCAAACTGCAATCATGTCTTCCCACTGTGTCTCCACAGGTTGATAGCCACAGACCCTGATTTCTAATGCAATGAGGCATTGCTAATAAGGATGACTTTCTTCTCTTTAGCTTAATAAAAATATGCTCCATCCACAAATGGGACTGAAAGAAGCTGAATTCTGGGGAGGAGGAGAGAATTCCCAAATTCGATTTTAGTATCCTCAGTTGGAAAAACCAAACCAAACCCAACAACAAAAATGATATCTAAAATCCAGGTAATTAAAAACTGCAATTAAAATATTTTGAAGGGTGCTCATTTCTTATGGAGTTGAACCCTCTGTACCAAACCAAGAGGATAGTATTTCCCATTCTTCCAAATTACTATCCTTTTGGCACGTGTTACCACAAATCCAGGACTGGGCTAATTAAAATTGTTTTGTTGCTAATGACAGTGCATCTTCTTTCACTAAAGAGTTCAAACTGCAGCCTTCCTCTTGATCTGCTGTGAGATGTTTTTAATCTCTAAATTAGAAGAAAAGCATATGCCTTTTTAATGCCTATAAGAATTTGAGCTCGTTAATGCAAAAAAAAAAAAAAAGAAGAAGCAGGATTTCTATTATAGCTGTTCTTTAATTATGGAACAGCATGTGCGAGAAGACTCTTTACTCACAACCGTGTCCTCAATTCTATTACACATTTTAGCAGCGAATGCATGTAAAAGAAAAACAGCAATAGACTGTGGAAATTGTCCAGAGCCCCTCTCTCCTAGGGAAAAGATGCCAATGGTATTTTTGTACTGCTACTCCTCAGCAGCCTCTTTGCACTTTCCTCCGGGTTACATGCACAGCATGACTCACTGCCTGATGGTTTCATTGAAACAGAAAAATATAGACACAGTAATGATTACATTCAATCATAAACTACAATCAATACAGCAGAGTTTAAATGGCCTGCGCCCTAGCAAGCCACTACAGGGTCCCCCCTGCCCCACCCCATGCTATTCCCGGGAGAAATGACTTTTCATTTCTAAAAGATAACAGTGGTTCCAAGTGTTCTAGCAGATGTAGTTGAGTCTCTCAGAATGAAATATGTAGGTCAGAGCAGGAGGCGTTCATTGTTTTCTTTGATGTACCTTCACGTCAGCCCTTCTTTGGATGGAAAAGCCACTTCGCGATACTCAGTGACTGCCTCGCGGGAGTCTCACTGGAGACAGCAATCCCCCCCAGTTCATCCGGGGGCACCATGTTCAGACCATGGACGTTGTGGCCTTTTATTTATGGACGTCAGGATATAAATCTCAAATTACTCCTTCAATGAAGACAATTATCTCGAAGAAATCTTTGTTTGTGTACATCACACCACCAATGCAGAGTTTGGCAAACTCAGAGGCTCTGATGAGAAACAGCTCTCAGGAGATCCAGGCGAGACTGAAATTAGGATGGAGTGGGGAAAGGATGGGGGGAACACAGCCAGGTTAGGATACAGGGAACCTCTCCAGGAAAAGTAATAAACAGGACTTTTGGTCTTTAGATACACTGTGTGTCCTTGTGCTAATCACAGTTCTCTAAGCAAAATACCCTGTCTTCAACAACAGTAAAAAATCTGGTTTGGTGTTAAGCATTACTTGCTCTTTTGCAGTATCTTCAAAGGAGAAATGCCCAAAGGAGTCACTTCTGCCTTATGGCTGTGATCCTCTAACAAAAACCAGCATTGCAGTATCTCCCATCACAGGTCAGGGGACATCCCAGCATACACCCCAGCAAACTCAAATCCCCATTTGCTTAATAACCACCTTGCACTACGAGCTAGCAAAAAAAAAAGAAAAAACAAAACCCTTTTCCTCTTAGCAATGATAACTGCCTAAAGATGAAAAATAACTCCCAGAAGGACAGTAAAAAATTGAATCATGCTAACAAACCCTAAATAAACGTTGCAATTCCGACATGTCCTCTGTTACACTTGAGATGAACCGTAAGTGACATCTGAATAAATCAAACCCCTGGAGTTTCATCATAAGTATCAGGTTAAAAGTGATATCATCTCACTTTAGCAATTCATACTTCTTTTTTCTTCCTCAAATCTTGGAGATGTTGGATTCTATGCCATTCACATTACAGTTGGAAAAGGACTAGTGGAAGGAGTAGTGCAACTTTCTGAAAAACAGCCTATCTTCCTTTTTTTTGGTCATATATCAGTGTTCCTAGTTTCATTTTACTGCCTGTCTCCCTTTCTTCCTCTCCCCCCCGCCCTATTTCCTCCTCCCACTCGTTAGTCTGTTCAGCACCTTCAGTGAGTCACTCAGAGCAGGCTGACAAGTGAAGTGAAGTTCGACTTCATGTAAAGTTCCTGCAGAGCCCTTCTGCTGTGTGGCTTGTTGGGCACTGCTCTGGCTCCTTCTCCCTCCTCTGAACCTGGGCTGGGATGGACCTTCACATCTGAGGATGTGCATTTGGGACCACGAGTCCTCTGCTGCACCTGAAAATATGTGTTGTAGGCATTTCTGTCAGTCACACAGCTCACACAGGAGACTGAGGTGAAAATCCAGAATTGACACCCCTCGCTAAAAGGCTGCAAGCCCAAACCTTAAATGACGTTATGCTAATTTAAGCCCAAGGGAAGGAAGGAGTAGTCGCAGTATTGGCTAACTCTGTCTCCCGTCTCTCCCCACCACTGAATATGTCACCCTTAAAATTTCTAAAATGGATTTTGCCTTATCACATGAAGTGTCAGCAGAGGCCACAATATTTAGGTCACAATAACTTACTGTACAACAATTCCTGAAGCAAGGACTGAGAGCTGTATTCTTTGACCCCATTTCAGCAATGTCTATAAGCATGTGTTGAACCTTAAGCACACAGCAGTTTTATTAGTTAAAAAGCACATTCCTCAACCTGATTTTAGTGTGTGATGCAGATCTATACTTTAACTGTCGGGTTGGGATTTTGTAATGGCTCAGCAATAGTTGCCTGGCCCCAGGAGAGATACTGTTACCAGTCGTAGTGAGGCATTCGACTCTGGCAGTGCAAAGGGTAACTGAGGCATGAAGGCTCTCCAGAAACTTCTTTGTTAAAGACAGAGTTGCTCAGACACTAATGATGATCTAGAGACCCCTCCTCTACAGCTCAGGGGCCTGATTCTTGACTTAAAATGTGTGCCCTTCACCTTGCAGAGCCTGGACTATGCAGTCCCCTCTTACCTGAAAAGCACCGACAAGTGCTGGTGCTGCCATGTACCTCTGAGCAGGACCGTGATGAGTTTGTGCTCATGCAAAACCCGGGACTTTATGCCTTTTCCAGTCTGAGGAGCTGGTGGGATGAGCTGAACAGGTAACCAGGGACTGGGCTTTGCAGGCACAGCTGCTCTCCATCATCTTCTAGGAGCATCCTCTAGGAGCTGGGGGGGTGCAATTAATTGGTTATGGCTCTCAGCTGGGAGGTTCTTGCTCTTTGCACCCTTCATGCTTTTTTCATGCAACAGTTACCAGGAAAAAATCAGAAACATTCTTGAGAATTAGTCTGGGACCTTCTTTCCACCTCTTTTTAATACAGCAGACCTTACACAAGTGTGACCCAGCACAGCACTTCCCTACTGTGTTTGCTCTGTTTCCTCTTCAGCATGGTGGTAAGCCCATGCACTGGAGTTGGTGGATTCAAACCTTTTTCCTGGAGATTTGTTACCTGGGGCTTTCTCTGGATGTTTATCCAGATGTGTCCCTCACTGCTGTAGCTCTTCAAGCTGAACTTCGTGTACATGCTGTGGGCTTGGGTACCAGCTGGACCCCATTGGGTATCGGGGGCGTCCTATGCAAGCAACAGAGCCAGATCACAGCAGCAGCTGCCCAGGGAAGTCCTAGGCCAGCCAGGAGTGTCTGCTGGCACTCGGGGGCTTTCTGAACAGATGCCTGAATGGTGCCTCAGTCTCAACACAGGCAGTAAGGAAGTGATTTGGATCTTGCCCTTAGCACTCAACTCTTAAATAAATCTAACTCTATTCCTGCTGTTGCAGAAATGGCAGTAAATCCTCCTCGCACTTTTAGCACTTTTACAAGTCCTATAGATGCAGCTATTAACAAGGCTTAGAAAACTCTTAAATATGCTCCATTTTCTGAAACCTGGGAAAAGCCTGGCTTGTTTCAAGGAGAAGTCTGGGATTGATTACTGCTTGCTCTTTTATGTACATTTAAGTATTAGGTCAGTTCTGAAAGATGCATAAATTACTGAAACCAAACTGTTGAGTTAATAAGATTGATATTTTCAAACCCTTGTGGTTCCATTTTAAGTTCCCATGGTATTAATGCCAGCAGAACAACTTACTGCAACTGAAATGCACCACATTCGGGGCTAAATTATGCTAAAATAGGTCAAGCAGCAGTGAAGGCAGTTATTTTGACTGAACTAGGGTTAACAAGATGCATGTAACAAATGCCTCAGGAGAACAATCACATGCGCTCGCTGCACATGATACCACAGCAGGATACCCATAGCTTCAGGTTCCAGCTAAATGGCATCATGGTGTGCTCTTTCGGGCAAGAAAATAGTTTTACAATTGTTTGAATATGATCCCTTCAGTTTACGTGATGTAACCTGACAGTTTAAAGGGTCCCATAAGTACGTTTTCACTGAAGCCGACACAACTTCTACATACTCAACTAGGCTGTTTTTAACATAAAGCAGAGGGAGAGCAAAGAAGTAATTAATGAAAGAGCTGATACCTTCTGAGACTCCTGGCATGACAGCATGCCCAGCTGCTTTTCCACTTGCTTCTGAAGAAAGAAAGAAGTCAGGAGGCACAAATTAGCCTGGGGTATTAAAATTGGACTGAAGCTGAAGTAGAGCATCTGAACATCCTTGGAATTTTAGGTAAAAGTAAAGAAACATGCTTCCAGAATTAGCCTTCTTTGTAACATCAACGAAACAAAACCAAAAACTTTTTCCTCAATTTCTTTGATTTTTCAGCAGCTCCATACATCACTTAGGGAATAATATGTAATGTTTAGCTCCAGTGTCTTGCCTTGCCTTGCTTTCCTTTCTTTTTTTCCCCCTCTTTTTTCTTTTCAAAAAGCCTCTGTTATGAATTACAGCACTTGACTTTTGAACACTTCCATCACAGCTGTACGCTACAGAACGAATACCTTACAGTGATAAAATGAAGCAAAGGAAAACATATAGACATATTGATTGAGCCAGCTCTCACCAAGCACCTGGGCCCAAACAGACACCTTGTGCATAAACTAATTCCACATCTAATATTACAGATCCATGTCATTTTTCAGAAATACAGAATACACAGCATAGTAAATTTAGGAATATTTATGAATATGTGTTGCATTTTGCTTCTTCAAGAGCACATGATATTTTCTGCAAAGCTGTTTGATCATAGTGAGTGTTAAAAATATTATAAAATTCCCAGTCACTACAGCTGTGTACATTTTAATGAGGGATTTAAAATTTATTATTTGGCCAAACAGAGAGAAAAAGGAGATAGAGAGGGAACAAACACGTACTCTAGAAAAGTCACTTAAAGAAACTAATTCTGTACAGAAATAAACTTCCTACTGTAACAAACCCACCGCTTTAGTCTATTTTATTCATTGAAAGTTTCTATACTATTTTCACATCTGGCTGGGCTGCATTTAAGTCAATGTAGAGAGAGTGCAAAAGAGACACTGATGAATTGTCATCTCACCTCCAACTTCAGGTGGAATAAAGAACTTGTAAAATACAGCACAACTAATTTCCAAACAGAAATGCTGATTTAACAAAACCAATAATGTTCTCTAGGGTTGTATTACTTTATCAAATCTGTTTAGAGATGGCAACTAATTTATTTTTTCCCTCAACAATACAGGAAGCTCAATTTCAGTACTACTATTTTTACTTTTATTTCAAAATAGAACATGTTGAAATTATTTGACCACTTGTAATATACTAGATTACGTGTAAAAATTACTTCTTGTCAGCGTTTTAATCTTGTCCCACCTGAAGGCTACATCCAAGTGGGATAGATGGTTAAACTTGTAAGAAAAAATCCTCTATTATTGTCCTGCACCAAAAATTAGGAAATTCCCATTTTATCTTCACCTGTGATGCATGTTGACATTTTAGCATTTCAGACAAGAGGGGAACTCCAGGTTTTGGATGCTGGAAATTCAGGGGGGTTTACTGTCTGTCACAGCTTTGATTAATTTTATTACTGAAATTGGTTTGGAATGAAGGTTTTAATATTGTCTTCTCTTTTCAGTAATTGGGTCTAGCAGAAAGATCTTTTTCTTTCTGTTTAGAAGCTATTTTAGTCTGCCTTTGTCAAACCGAACTGGATTCACCTACCTTGAGACACATTTCCCGCTACCATAAATGAAATGTGCAAATTATCTATGATAATTAGATTTGACCCAGTTACTAGATTTGGGAACATCCTTCTATCTTGCCTGGAGCTGAGCATCCCTACAGAAAGCAAATCTCGCAGTTAAGACAGGGTATAATCAGGGTTAAAAACCTTTCATCAGAGACACAGAAAGAGATGTAAGTGAACTAGCACTATTCCATTGCCTGACATTGTCTGTTATTTTCTTCTGCGCAGTGAATTATTCATTGCTAATGATTTAGAGTTCTCTGGCTTATCTACATGATGACAGCTCCTCTCCCCTCCTGCCATGTACACACCCTACCACAACAAGAATACTTATGACAAATAGTGATGTCATATCCTTGAACTTACTTAAAAAGTATCAGCTATGAATCAAATGCCTCAACTAATGCTTCCTCATCCATCTTACAACTTCAGTAAGTCGTGGGGTATCAATGGCTGAGCATTACCACCTTTGCCTGGAGATAAGCCCTGTACACACAGCAGTGTAACAACACCCGATGGGAAACACATGCCCGAGAAAACCCCCACAGCAAGATTACATTGTGCTAAGAAATTCCATTTGTTGGCTGGCTGGCTCCAGAAATGTTATTTATCCCTTTTGAGCTCCCAAGTTAAAATGCATGGGCTTATCTGCTCGAAGCATAATCTTGTACCAAACCAGCAAGACATTTAGATTCTGTTGAACTCTCCGTGAGTTGCCATCGTGTTCTTAGCATAGACTTTGGGATTAGCTGACATCTGCTCCCTGAATTTGTTTTTTTGGCGGTATTCTGGTCAATAGAGGAAAGAAGTAAAACATTTCTATGCAACACTGAATAAGAAATAAAATGCATTTTCTTTCACTGATGTATTCTCTTGGAGTTGCTGCAAAATAAAAGGATTCTGTCCAAAGCTTGCAATAGTAATGGCCATTAGTATAAATTCCTGGTTAGGGACAGCCTTGTGATAAAATATAAATAGCAATAAAAATCATGAATATTTACTTCCCGATTGGGAGCTCCATCCTGCACTCCTCTGAGGGGCTCAGTGCCCTCCCTTCACAGCCCTCGAGTGGAAATGGGAGCACTCACAAAATCACAGAATATCCCGAATTGAAATGGACCCACAAGGATCATCAATGTCCAGCTCCTGGCCCTGCACAGAACCATCCCCAAGAGTCACACCATGTGCCTGAGAGCATTGTCCAAACACATCTTGAACTCTGTCAGGCTTGGTGCCATGACCACTTCCCTGGGGAGTGTGTTCCAGTGCCCAACCATCCTCTGGGTGAAAAACCTTTTTCTAATATCCGACCTGAACCTCCCCTGACACAGCTTCATGCTGTTCCCTCATGTTCTGCCACTGATCACCAGAGACATCAGTGCCTGGCCCTGTAGGCCCTGCTGAGGCCTCCCTTCGGTCTCCTCTTGTCCAGGCTGAGCAAGTGACCTCAGCCACTCCTCATATGGCTTCCCCTCAAGGCCCTTCGCCATCTTTGCAGCTCTCCTTTGGACACTCTCCAACAGCTTTATTACTTTCTTATATTGTGGCACCCAGAACTGTCCCCAGCACTCGAGGTGAGGCCGCCCCAGCTCAGAGCAGAGTGGGACAATCCCCTCCCTTGCCCGGCTGGCGATGCTGTCCCTGATGCCCCCAGGACAGGGTTGGCTCTCCTGGCTGCCAGGGCACTGCTGACTCACGTTCAACTTGCCACTGACCAGGGCCCCCAGGGGCCTTTCCACGGGGCTGCTCTCCAGCCTCTTGTCCCCCAGTCTGGCTGTACATCCAGGGTTGCCCCATCCCAGGAGCAGAATCCAGCACTTGTCATTGTTAGATTTCATGTGGTTGGTGATTGCTCAGCCCTCTAATCTGTCGAGGTCTCTCTGCAAGGCCTCTCTCAGTCGGAGGGAGTCAGCAGCTCCTCCCAATTTCCTATAGCAGGCAAGCTTACTTAGTATCCCTTCCAGTCCTATGCCCACGTCCTTTATGAGGATGTTGAAGGGCACAGGGTGTAAGATGGAGCCCTGTGGAACCCCACCAGTGACAGGTCACCGGTCAGATGTCCCCCCATTCGCTGCAACCCTTTGCACTTGACCCATGAGCCAGCTGACCCAAGTCCTGCTCAATCTACAGCTCCCAGGGGTAAAAAATTGGTTTTGTCAATAGACTTTGTATCAAATGTTTGTATACTGACATACCCACCGTGGCAATCCCTCTCTGGTGTGGACTGGACCTGACCCTAGAACAGACTGAAGCAAGTAGACGTTTACCCATTTATGCAATTTTAAAATCAAAAGAGTGAAATAACTCACCTGGATTGAAAAAGCAGTGGTTAGCCTGAAGAAGGAGGGGATAAAAGCAGCTCCTCCAGGCTGGGGAGGATGGGATAGATGCTGGGAAACTGAGACCATCCCATTTGTTCAGCCACCTTTTACATCAGATGCTTTGAATTTGTATGTTCTCAAAAGCACCTTTTCAGGCTAAAACTCCATTCTGAGNTGGAACCCCACCAGTGACAGGTCACCGGTCAGATGTCCCCCCATTCGCTGCAACCCTTTGCACTTGACCCATGAGCCAGCTGACCCAAGTCCTGCTCAATCTACAGCTCCCAGGGGTAAAAAATTGGTTTTGTCAATAGACTTTGTATCAAATGTTTGTATACTGACATACCCACCGTGGCAATCCCTCTCTGGTGTGGACTGGACCTGACCCTAGAACAGGCTGAAGCAAGTAGACGTTTACCCATTTATGCAATTTTAAAATCAAAAGAGTGAAATAACTCACCTGGATTGAAAAAGCAGTGGTTAGCCTGAAGAAGGAGGGGATAAAAGCAGCTCCTCCAGGCTGGGGAGGATGGGATAGATGCTGGGAAACTGAGACCATCCCATTTGTTCAGCCACCTTTTACACCAGATGCTTTGAATTTGTATGTTCTCAAAAGCACCTTTTCAGGCTAAAACTCCATTCTGAGGCTGTTGAATTAAATAAGCCTCTCAAAACTTTTGCATTTATGATTCATGAGGGCATTTAAACCCTTGTAAAAACTAGAGACTGAATGAGAGAATCTGTAAAGAGGCAGGACCAATGAACTGAGTTTATGATTAAGTGGCAGAAACCTCCTGAAGCCTAATTCCACTTCTGAATTAACATGCCACTTGACCTGGGGCAAGCTTTTTACCTTACTAAACTTTCTTTCATCTGCTGATAAAATTTGTAAGACTAAGTATGCCAGGAAGTAAGGACACATTCACGTCTGTGTTTAAAATATTTTGAAAATCAAGACCAGATTTTATGCATATCATATGAACACTTCAGTTCTTTAGACAGTATTTGAAGGATCATAGATTTGATGTGACTAAACCAGCCACAGTACCACACTACCACAAATGAGGCTGAGATGGCAGCGTGGAACTCCGTTTTGGTTACCTGACATCTTTACAATCAAATGAAAATACCACAAGCTGATTCATTTACCATCTGGAAGGATTAATGCAGGAACAACCATGTCTATGTATTAAATCAGATTTGAGTTTGTAGGATCTGAAAACTCTGTGGTCACTGCTTCCATTCCTGGTTTTAGGAAGCTGGAAAAATCTACATTAATTAACCAGACTTTTGCCTCTAAAACTTCCTTTGAGGATAGATTCTTGGAAATGAAGTAAATGGAGCAAGAATGCTGGAGATGTGTGTTTTTTCCATGAGCAATTAGACTGTAAGCCACAAACGAGGCCGACTCTCCAGCTAGCCAAGGCTCCTCTTGGGGACTCCTGTTTTTCCCTTATCTCCCAGAGTGGTGACAAGCCATGCCACCCAGGTGCTGATTAATAGTGCTAGAGTCAGCACCAGCTCACTTCTAGCCAGCTGTCTGAAGTGCTTGGGCTGTTCCCCTGAACTGCTGGCAGCTGCAAAACATAACCCAGGCCCCAGGATTAAGCAATAGCCCAAGCCCCTCTCGCACTGCATGCCTTCATGTTATGAATGCAATTGCTTGGACTTTTCAGCTTCTGGCTCTTCCCTTCACTCAAGTAATCAAAGCACCTCAAGACTCCTTATACTGGTGTTGTTTTGTATTTATTTCCCCAACCATTCTGAACACCTCAAAGAAGGTATTTTGCTGGGATAGGGAGGGCATGCCAGGCAAGAACAGTGAGCAGAAATACTAGCCCTCACCTTGCAAAGGATCATACCCTTAACTCTGTCCCTCCTGCGAGGCGAGGCTCCTGCCATGACCCTCCCTGCATTCCTCAGCCCCTCCTCTTCCCGACAAGGGGCATTTAGCAGTGTACTCCTCCATCTCTGAGACCTTTTTGGTGAAGTGTCACTCCACTGACTGTTCAGGAATGATAAAAAATGGGATGTCCTTAAAAACCAACAGAAGAAAAATATTTTTTTAAAAAAGATAATTTACTTTTTCATTCAACACAACTTTTTTAAAAAAACCTCATAGAAAACATCCAGCAGTCAATTGCATAAAAAGAAGTTGTTCTGCCTTGATATTTTTTTAAAACCCATGGCCAACAAAACCCTCTTTGATTTTAAACTCCTATTACTAGCAGAGGGAAAATGATCAGTTATATAATCTTTATTCTACTATTTAACAGATACTAAATATAGTGCCGTTACTCAGAACAATACAACACATCACAATATGAGAAACAGTGCCGAAGAGGAGAATGCAGCCGTTCTAGATAGATGCATTTTTAGTATTATGTTCCTCAGGAAGAGCATCAAATATTTTTCTGAGTGACCTAATTTTCTTTGTCTGATCAAATGTGCCAGATGCTTCCTTATTCAGAGTTGCCACTCCAAGTGAAAAACTGTTTTCTGGCAGCCACTTGAAATCTCGTCTTCAGTTTTCTGTTAGGGATTATTATACAATCATTGCCTGGGCAGACTGAAAGCATATGGTAACTGGGCTGACATTATCTCTGCTATTTCAAAGTTCCCCAAGGATGTGTGGGCACAGTTACAGTCTGAGGTATAAGCTGACCTCCCTGGTACGTACGAAATGCCACCCAAACTTGGCAGTGACCAAGGAAACTGAGGCTAGAGAGCTTGGCATCTGGTTTCCATCTTTCTCTCAGGGTCAGGAGGTTTTTTTTTTTCCTTTTGTAGGTATTTCCGTTGCTTGATCAGGAGAAAATTATAGGGATGGCTCACTGCCTTTTAACATGCAGTTCCCAGGTAAAATTGTATCCTTGCAACCTGACTGAAGCTTGAAACACTATATTTTGGTTATATCCATCCAAATTCTTACAGACTTGATTTAATTCCTGCTGTACTGACTAACATTGCTGGTCTGCTCTCTTGAGGACTGGGAATATGATAAAGATGAATTTAGCCTTTCCCAGTATTCCTGCTGCTGGTGACAGGGAGTCAATATTTGTAGGAATAGACAGCCAAACTGCTCTGAGTGAGCCCTGCGCTCTGAGGATTTAAGTTATTTTCCCTGTCTCTTTTATTTATCAGCACACACTGCCCCAGACCCACCTCCCTGCACTCTCTGCCGAGAGGCCCTTACCTGCACATATCTTTGGGACAGTTTAACTAAAGGTCTCAATTTAAATCAGTATAGCCAAATGAGTAGAAATGTGGATGTTCAATAAACACTTAAACACTTAAACCTAGTTTATTTCTGCTGGGCTAAGTTGATTAGAAATTGATTTAGGATAGAAGAAAATGAGTTGCTCTTAAATTGTACCTACATAGCCAATACATTGCTGTAAGAAAATCAGTAACAGGTTGTACATTGACAAAGCTGTCATGGAAATGGAAATTAGGTTTTCAAGCCATTTAGATTTTAGTTTCTTTAACTTAGTTTGAGGTATCAATTATTAGCAGTATCTATTGTTTCGGTAAAACTAAGCGTATCAAAATCCTATTTCATTTTGCAAATTCTAAGTCCAGATATAACACAACATACATTTTTTTTCTTTCTGATTTAAACTAGTGCCTATAGACAGCTTAGGGAGTCCCACAGAGTTTTAAGCAGCCAATATTAAAATAAATAAATCTATGAGATAATGTATTCTGCAATATTCAGAGCTGAGTTTGCTCATTTTGTTCTAGACAGTCTGTAATTTTACTGTAACTTAATCATGATCCACACTACAGTATGATCTCTTAACACATTGCTACAGGCAAGTCGTCCTAGTCACATCCCAAATGAAGAGAAAAACCTAGCTAAAATAGCAGCCACCTGGAGCAGACATGTCATCTCAGGCAGAACTGGCCAGGACCTAGGAGACAGACAGAGAAGGTACTAGAAGAAATTGCAGAGGTAAGAAGCAGTGGTAGTGCTGGCTTCAGCAAACTCTATAACAGGGCAGAAACACTGTAAGTGCATTGGTTTTAATTCTTAGAAACACATTAGAAGAGTTTTATTAATAACTCTTCCCATCCTGTCAGGTGTAATAGGAAAGCCCTAATAAATGCTTCCCAACTGTGAATTTGCCATTTTGCTATCTCAAATTTCCTTGTCGGTGGAAGGAATTGGTTTCCGCTTCTCATCTCAAAGCCATCACCTACTCCTGATACCTTGGAGCCCTTCTCAGTGCCTGAATCATCCTCCTTTGGAAACAAACAAGCAAACAAAAAGAAGAAATCTGTTCCCAAATGTCCCTGTTAAACATTGCTCCAGAACTTTACAAAGTCATTTTCCTTCAAATGATCAGTCATTAAAAAATATCTGTCAAGGGTTATTGTGATTAGCCAGCTGTGCTGCTGAGGGCTTGCACTCCCCAGCCCACCTCAGCTGCCTGTTACCCAAGACAACATTATCTGCACAGAAGTCTTAGACAGACTTTCAGTAATTATCAGTGATTTACGCTGTTATTCTCCATCCCGTGTTTGTCTGCACAGAGCAAGTCAGGGAGGTCTTGGAAGCCTTTTTACCCAGCATGCCTTGTCAGATCATTTATTTGTCCAAGTTCAAATCTCTGGACAGTAGTTTGATGTGACTTTTTTCCTTCGGGTGTAAGATACAATTTTAGAGAGGAAGCTAGGATATATTTGGGTCCTTCTCTCCTTGCTCAGTAGTCTTTCACATTTTTTAGACTTTCCCTGTGAAATACAGTATCTTCTACCTCCTTTTTGCTATGTGCTCTGCCCTGCATTTCATCCCTACTACCTGCTCTTTCCAGCTCCCCTATCAGCTGTGAATCCTCTGTCATCAATAATCCAGTACTTTAACTGGCTTAGAGTTTCCTTCTCTCTCTCTGTCCCGGTCAGATGCCAGATTAGACCCAGCAGAAGCCTGCTACTATCCCTGTTGTATGTATTAATCTTCTTACAAGTATGGTCTGTTCTGTATTTAACCTCTCCTCCCTGCACGGGCTAGGTGATACCAAGAGCTCCAGCAAAGTTATTTGCCTTTGCAAGTTAACAAGTGAAGCTTTAGTAACACACAACTGTAATTTTATATAATAGATTTAGATAAAATTGCTCACGGCTCTAATCCGAGGCACATAATTTGGGCTACCACGCAGTCTCCTCTTCTCATGATGGGCATTGATGTTGTAGGGATTTAAGTTATTTTGTATTGTGAGGACAAAATTCATCAGGTGAGCAATTCCTTTGGAATCAGTGGGTTACACTGCTTAAGCAGGGCAGTAAAATTTGCCTCTACATCTGTGCTACAGAACTGTCTACAGCTGTGCTAGGAAGTGAGATAAATCTTTGATTTTGGGTTTTCGTCCCCATGTGGATTACACCGTACATCTGAGGATGTGCCTCATTGGTAAAAGAAAAAGAGCAGAAGCTGGGAGCCCTATCTTCTATTCCTGGCTCAACCCCAATTCACTGCGTGACTGTAGGCAAATCACTTAAGCTGTCTCTGGGATAATAATCGACACAGCAGTTCCAGGAGGCTTAATTTTTAAAGTGTCAACTCATATATTTTCTCCGATGTGCCTCAGGAGATGTCCCCTTCCCTTCACTGGGAGCAGGAGCAAGGCCTTAGAACTGACAGCAAGATTTGCAACCCCTGACCCACTCTTCCCCAGTCTGCCATAACTATTTCATACAGAATGTTTAATAATGATGCCAGAAATGCAGTCCCAGAGCTCTGAAAGCCTCTTATCAACTCTGATTCCTAAAGTACAGTGTACAGAATCCTGGGTAATGGTTTTCTTTTCACTACTTTCAGCATTAATTCTTCTCTCTTGCTATGCCAGCAGATGCAAAAATCTGCTGCCAGTGCTTTTTGTCTTTGGTTTCACTGATTGCCTAACTTAACTGTGGAGCAAGAAAGTTGGATATATTTTTCTGGTGTGTTTTTGTGTGCCTGAAATCCTAAACTTTCAGAAATGCCTAGTGATGGGCTGTATCTTTGTTGGGATAGAGGCTGAAGTTTACATGTTCTTCATTTGGGAGGAGCGATATACTGCGTGTCCATTCTTCTGAAAATCCACTGTCTCAAAGTGGAAGTGTAGGAAAAACCAATCAGCTATGAACACCCAGCACATGGAAGACTCCTTCCAAGCATTTTCACACAGTGGATCACATTCAAAGCCAGATATGTAACACACAGTGTCTCCCCATCAGTACCCCCCTTTTAGTTTCAGTGGCAACTGATCCCTGTGGTAACTATAATAAAACCACTACCTTCATAGGTAAATATCATCAGGAAAGTATTTGGTGTGTTTCTTTTACTGAAATTTAGCAGCTGGAGGCAACGGAGGGAGTGAGACTGTGGGCCGGCACAGCCCTCCGCAGTTCACAGCAGTGACCTGGTGGGACACTGCTTGGAAGTTGCCCTTCCAAGTACCTGGAGCAGGACAGACATCAACAAAGTCAATGGGAAAGCGGCCGTTCAAACCTCGTCAAGGTTTGACTTAGATGCCTTGCTTGAACGATGACGACTTGTATGTGTGTAATTTGCTGTATCAAAATACAGTGTTTCAAAATGTCTGCTACCACTCACTTTTAAAGCATATGTATAGCACATATAGTCCTGTCACAGCTGACACCTTTTTTAGAGTTTGCTACATGAGAGTACTCTGTTGCTGATGAATCAAGCCATTTTTAGGACTGGTTTACTTCTGAGTATTTTGGAGGAGCAAAGTAAAAAGTCAACTATTTTTCAATGAACCATCCCGATCCCTATCTTCTGAGCAATTCTTAAATCGGAACCTTTTTTTTAATATTTTATTATCATTATAAATGTGATGCAACTAACGATTCTTCAGAAGTCTTGTAGAGTAAAAAACCCTAACATTACAGCTGAAAACCTTGGCTCGGGAAAGCATCCTTCATTAGGATAACATTTAACACATGCAAAGTCCACCAGGTCCCAGCTCAAGGGCAGAAAAGATGCAACGATTTATCATAGACTGAATTGCAGTGAATAGCAAGAGGTCATGGAGCCCATGTCCTTGCCCCAAGAAAGTCCAAGCGACACCTCTGTAATCCCCCCAGAACCAGGCGGAGCCTGTTGGTACAGACTCCAACAGGCTGGTCTGCCAGAGGAGACACACCTTGCAGGCAATTCACTGCCCTTCTGCTAACAGAGGGTTGCAGGACTTGTCTGCAAAAAGACACTGGAAGAATTACAGTTTCAATCACCGTGAAAAAGGAAGGAAAATACAGCAAGAAAAATACAGCAGGTGGCTTGGGCGCTAAACAATTTAGGCCTGCACTCCTCTCTTGTTGGCAGCAGCGAGCGAAGCATGCGCATCGCAGAAAGAGGTGTGCTGGGCCAAATTCTGCCCTCAGAGGCGTGTGCACACAATTTCCAATGACATCCGTGGGAATTGGGCATGTGGATTGAGGGCACAATCTGGTTCTTTATTTTCAGCTCCTCTATTATGATCATGGCATGCTAATTTCTAATTCCTTTAGCAAAAATAACACAGGAAGGCTTAAATATTAATGTTGCCAAATGTCAGAAACACCTCTGCAATATACTCTTGAGCAAATTCATGCACACACACTTCAGGAACTACAGCCATGCTCATTATTGGAACCTGACATCCTCGATCAGTTAAAATTCTCCTTATCTTCATTGGGGTTTTGCCAAGCTAAGAACTGAATAAGAGCTGCTGGATTTAGCTCCTTGGTAGCTGATTTGGACGTGGATCTCCTGACAGCCATGGTCAGAGCTTCTCGCTTAGAGATGGATGCAGAAGCACAGATGTCATCTTGGGTTTGCCGGATGATAAACATTCAGGTATGTTCACCATCTCCTCAACAAAATGGGGACTGAAGTCAAACAAATGCAAACCCACAAGTAAGAAGAAAAGTGCAGGTGGAGATTTACTAGAGAAAGGAAAAAACCCAGGAGATTATCCCCTCACCAATCCCCAGTACCACATCCCTTGTCACTGCTCACACTCACAGGGAAATAAAGGAGGTTCTGGAGTCAGCTAAGAGGAGAGATTAAAACCTCCACAGCTGCAAGTATGCTGTGTGGGCTTGCTTTTGGCAAGAAACAGGCCGTGGGTCAAGGCTGCAACACCTGCATCCTACCCCTGCCAGTGTGGGGGGTCCCGTCTCTCCTAAGGCCACATCCAGCAGTGTGTGTCTGCCTGGGCCTCCAGCAGCAGAATTCATCGTGCTAAATCAGACGCCTTCCAACGCCAGCTGCAGGTGAACACTCAGGTCCATGAGAGGGAGAGGGGGGAAATTATGTGCCTGAGCCTGATGCATTTCTGCACAGAGTTACTCAACCAGCACAAGCTCTCCATCAGGGTACAGGACCAGAGGAAAGATGGCAAAAAAAGTAGCAGAATTTTCTTCCAAGGAAAGTCGAGGCAGGTTGCACAGGCTGCCCCACTGTGTGGCAGTCAAGTGGTGAATTATCTTCTGCCTAACCTTCCTCTGAAGGGAAGGGTCTCCATGGTCCTCGGCCCTCTTTGCTGCTCCGGTTTGGGTATCACTGCAGGGATGTGCCTGTCTCCTCCACATTCTGCAGTCTTTGGCAGGCCCTCTGGTCAGGTTTGTGGGATCTGAAGCTGTCAGGGAAGATGGAATAGAATAAAAATGAATAAATAGCTTAATTATTTTGAAAGTGCCACTGTAGAGTCAGAAAACTCCATGGAATACAGCAGAGCCACATAGAGAGGTGGCAATAAACCAGTGGTGTCAGGGAAGGCACGCAGGGTGTGAAAAAGAGGAACACCTGGAAAAAGCTGGGGCAGTGGAATCCTGCTTCTGGACATTGTTCTGCGTCTCATGAGTCCCACCTGCGAGCTGCCCTTCACCAGGGCACGCAGCGAGGCAGGGATGGCATGGCCAGGGGGACATCAGTCGCGCGCTGCCCAAGTCCCCCAGCACCGGTGCTGGCTCCCGCGTGTCCTCGTTTCGCTCTCAACGTTCCATTTCGTAACGGCCGGGAGCCGCTGGCGGCACCGCGTGTCTGGAGGCCGGCTGGGGTGGCAGGAGCCCTGCGCCTTCGGCATCGTGCCTGCGCAGGCACCCCGAGCCTGCCATCGTCCTCCAGAAATGCACAGCCTGTCACAACTCGTTGCTTAATGCTAAACTACCCATTATAAATAAACATGGTCCTAATAATAGTTCGCCTGACCTGACTCACTGTAGGAAACAGCCTCAGAAATAAAAGAAGATGACTTTCAAACGGAAGAGTTATAATTTTACATAAATAAAAAATGAAAAGGGCAGCACAGGACAGGCATGGGGAAAATCGTATTGCAGGGAGTCGAAGTTGCAATCTCAGGGTGTTAATGGGCTTGCCTGGCTGCTAAATCCGACACTGTCTCCCCCTGTAAATTTGCTGGAGTTTGACAGATGGATGTGGAGAAATATTACTTGGATTGTCAGATAACCGTTAGTCACCCAGATTAAAAACAAATTCCATTGACATTATGTCATACCTTGGGAGCCCAAAACAGATATTGATGTTTTCATCTTGTTGCAGGGAGGAGGGAGATGGGAGTGGGTAAAGTAAGAAATCAAAATCGCTCCAGATAGAGCAAGTCTTTTGGCTTTGTTTGAAAAATGACACCACAGCACAGTGCACTTAGCTGAAAATGAGAGATAGCACAATCTAGAGGGATAGTACAGCCTATCTCACTCTCAAATGAAGGGGAGACAAAGACAGTGCTATCATTAAAAAACCCAGAACTTTTAAGATCTGTACACAATTGTAAGTCCAAGTGGAGGAACCAGATTCACTCAGTGGATGCTGCAAGATCCACTCCTCAAAAGGCTTCTGACACCACTGCGATGTGTGGTGGGCTGAGCTCTGCACACCCAGGGGAGCACAAGGTGTTTTTTCTCACCTTTGGGTGAGAAAGCAGAGGGAGATGCAATGGCTGTGCATCAGCATGTGGACCAGGAGAGGTTTGGACTTGCTCAAGCCGCAGGAGAGACAGCTTTGAGGAGACTTAACAGCTGGCCAGCATCTAGGAGGGGCCATGAAGAAGACAAAATCTGGCACTTTGCAACATCACAAGACAGGAGGGTGAGAAACAATCACAGAATCATAGAATTGTTTAGGTTGTAAAAGACCCTCAAGATCACTGAGTCCAACCATTAACATAGCACTTAAACATTCACTATTAACCATGTCCCCAAGTGCCACATTTATACATCTTTTAAATACCTCCAGGGTTGGTGACTCAATCATTTTCCTGGGCAGCCTGTTTCAATGCCTGACAACTCTTCTGGTGAAGAATATTTTTCTCATATCCAGACTAAACTTCCCCTGGTGCAACTTGAGGCTATTTCCTCTTATCCTTGTTACTTGGGAGAAAAGACAGACAACCTCCTTTCATGTGGTAGCAGAGAGCAATAAGGCCACCTCTGAGCCTCCTTTTCTCCTGCCTAAACAACCCCAGCTCCCTCAGCTGCTCCTCATAGGACTTGTGCTCCACACCCTTCACCAGTTCCATTGTCCTTCTCTGGACATGCTCCAGCCCCTTAATGTTTTTCTTGCAGGGAGTGGCCCAAAACTGGACACAGGATTAGAGGTGTGGCCTTGTACTGCTGACTACAGGGTGATAATCCCTGCCCTGGTCCTGCTGGCCACACTGTTGCTGATACAGGCCAGGCTGCCACTGGCCTTCTTGGCCACCTGGGCACAGCTGGCCCATTTTCTGCCAGCTGTTGACCAGCCCTTCCAGGTCCTTTTCCACTGAGCAGCTTTTCGGCTCCTCTTCCCCAAGCCTATTGCACTGCATGGGGTGGTTGTGATTCAAATTCAGGGCAAGTGGATGAGTAAGAAGCATAAGGTGAAAAAAGGGAGGTTTGGGTTTGATGTAAGGATGCCTGGGTAGTGGAGCTGGTTGCTCCAAGAGGCTGTGCTCTCTCCTTGTTTGGATTTTTTCAAGACAAAGCCACGAGCAGCCTGGCCTCAGAGCTGTCCCCACTTTGGGCAGGAAGTTGGACTGGAGACCTCCTGAGGTCCCTTCCAACCTGAATTGTCCTATTATTCCAGTGATAAATTCACAAACTGTTTCTGCTTTGTTGACCTCCATGGTGACTATGATGATTTATATCCACTGAGGATCTGGTGTTAAATTTGTAGGTAACTTTCCCAGAATCAACAATAAAATGAGATTGTGTTTTGCATTAATTATTAGGTGGTATGAAGATGTTTTGAAAGACTTCTACCAGTGATAAGCCAATAAAATACACTGGAGGCATCTTGAGGCAACAGAGAGACTCGAAGGGGTCTCGTCTTTGGTCGGTGTCATGTGTATGTGCAGAACTGACTGTGTCTTTGATATTAACTTTTGGTTGCTCAATGCAGTACCTTACTAATATTCTTTCCGTACAACATGGTCTGTGCTTTTAATTTCCTAAGTTTATGAAAAAGTCAAAAGAAGAAGACTGAAATTCCATCCCAGAACATCATATTGATTACAACATGGTTCATTGCCGCTGTTTGAACCGATACCCCACACGGACAGTCATCATTTGAGATGGCAGAGAAAAAGATAGCAGGAGTGACCTGTCATCCAAACCAGGCCCTCGTTCACAGATTCACTGTATCTTTGAGGAAAGAATGACTTGTTATCCTGTTACCTGAAATCACACAACTTAAACCAGGTTAAAATAAAAGGCAAATACAGTCATTTATTCATAGCATCCAAAACAGGCAACACAGTTACAAATGTATACAGAATAGACAATGGATGAAATTAAATAGGAAGGTGTGGGGCTGCATTGGGTAGATATTCATCAGTCACCAGACCTGACAAGTTCATCCAGGACTCCAGACATTGTGCATGGCACTGCCAGATGCATCTTTTGGGAGACCCCCAAGGCATCTCACTGGGGGTGCTCATCTTCTCTGGAGAAACCCCACCAGAGAGCTGTCCCCAGTGCCTGTCTTCCCTATCTTCCCCTCAGATCACCTCTCCTTCAAGATCAGCTCACCTCTCTTCCATAATCAGATTATCTTTTGTGTTCAGGCTTCGCTTTGAGCTCTTCAGGAGTCCAGACCAGTTTCGTCTGTCATCCTGCAGTTCACACTATTTCCTCCTTTGCCAGAAGGCATCCTGACGACTCTCTAAAATAAAATAACAGGGCATTTTCCTTTCTTAGATATGGAAATGCCTCTCTGTTGGATGAGAGCTCCTGCATTTAACTGGCTCGTGAACAACTCTGTTTCAGGAGAGTCCCCCTCCCTGGCTGTCTCCTTGGCATTTCTCTGGCCCTTTTAGTCTGTAGCACTGCACAGGAGCACGCTACACAACCTGTAGAGCAGGTGACTGCATGTGGCTCACTCCAGGCTCTTGCCTGAGATCAGACACAATCAGTAGTTAATCTTGTTGGGATACTGACAGGTTTCTCTGTGTTAGCCTGGGACGACTGTTGCGTGACGCGGAGTTTGATTCTCTCACTAGGCTCCACCGGTGCTGGGGAAGGGTGACAAGAATACACAAAGCTAAGAAGAGAACAGCAAAGGCTTTTCTCGAGGTGGAATTCAGGTGTCTGTCTCATGCTATCAAGCAGCTGAGACAGTCAAAAACACAAAGGCTGGCAGGCAAGCCCAAAACATAAAAATACATTAGGAATGAAAATAGAATAACTTATTAAATATTTGAATAGTTCTATTAAAATAGGTGGGAAAAAATGTTGTAAACATTTATCTTTCATATTGCCAAAGGCAGTAGTTCTCATTTTCTGTTAGGGCACAAGGCAAATATCAGTGGAAGCACTATAACATGCCACGTTCAACTTCAGCAAATTCAGAACAGTTATGGTACACAAATATGCGTAGTTGAAATGCCTGCCTACACCATGACAACTGCTTTTTCAGGCTAATTCTCTGCCTCATTTTTGTCTTGGCTTCTTTTTGAAGCTGGGATGAAAATAAAAAGGCAGGCAGCCTACCTTGCCAGATAGCCTTAATTAATTAACGCAGTGAACAGAGCAATTTAGTCTTGTTTTCTTCTCAGAGTCAATCTGCAGCATCCCCATAAAGACTCTGCATTGCTGAAACTAATCAGACCTCAAGAAGTTTGGCATCCTTTAGTCCTTTTGAAGACTTACAGAGACCCAGGCAAATATCATACAATAAATTTGGCAAGAGAAGTCACTCATATACATCTGGTGCATGTCACATACTTCATCTTTTTTACAGGAACCAGCCTGAAACCTTCTGCTCTGTAAATGAGTGTGAGTATTCTGCCATCAACAGTCTTGGGGAGACCTTTCAGTTTAAGCAGTTGTCAGGCTTAACTTAGGATGTTTGAAAGAGCTAAGGCGGAGCTGGTCACTCGAGGCTTATCTTGTAATGGTTGATGAGACCCTGCCACTCCCCCGGGGCAGCTGGTCTGACCTCGTGCTAGACCCCAGCGTGAGCATGAGATGAAGTGCCCTCTGCAGGTGCTTGCCTCTGTCCTTTGACTATGAAAGGGAGTTTGGGTGACCGAGTCAAACTTAGATGTCTGACTTTCAGATGCCTGAGTTACAACAGAAGTATCCTGCCTAGACAGGGTACAACTGGAGTAAAACACATAAAATATGTTGAAAGCTTAATAAAGTTTAATGCATTTCCAAATGTGGAGCTTAAAAAGCTGCAATGGTGTGTGTCTCCTTCCTCCAGCAGCAATTCATCTTGAGGTAATGCAACTCTTTCTTTTCCAAGTTTACATAACTTGTCATTCTATATTCAAGAATAAACACGTTTGGTTTCTTCCATACTTAGAATAATTTATGGAAAAATAAGCAGATTTTTTTTTTGTAGCTGAAATACAATGGGCTTTTCGGAAACAAAATGCCTGACCACTGGAATTCACCTTCTCTCCAGGAATTTCAAGGATCACATTATATTTTAGACAGAGATTTCTTGATCAACTTAGGGAACTATGAACTATATTCTTTATTGTACCATTTATATAAATATTAGCTGTCACATCATACATTCTAAATGCTGACTGTAATGATAAGTAAATATTTCTTGAGGGGCATGGGTGAGGCCTTCGGGTATAATGAAATGTTAAAAGTAAAAAATTGGGGACAAATATTAATAAACTCCAAATTACCATTAGTTTTTGTACCTCTGGCAATATGTTATCCAGCTGTAGCTGAAGAAAATAGTAATTTCTTTTTACGAAACTGCATGATTTTTAAATGGGAGTGTTGTAAATCTTATTTGAAGAGTTCTTCAGAAGGAAAAAATTGAGCTGCTCTGGGGCATTTTTCAACTATGTCATTTTTAACCTAGACAATAACATAACAGGTTTTATAACAGGTCACATGAGCCCGGTTCAGCCGCAGGAGCAATGCAGGCGTGCAGTAGAAGTGCAGGCACTGGCCGTGGGTAGCTTTAGGCAGGAGCAAGGCTCAGTGTGTGGAGATGTGACAGAGAAATGAGCAAGGCAGTACAAGGATGGAGAAGGGTGACATCAAGCCACCAACGCTCTCCCCACCACCAAAAGCTGCCCCCTCCATGTCTGGCTGCACCTCCTGGACTGCAAGGTCCTCTTCCCTGTGCAAGCATGGCTGGCGCTCGCATCTCTTCCATGCATCCTTGGATTAGTTACACTAATATAAATCCCTGTAGCATTTACGAAGCGTGCACTAGGTGGTCTGGAGAAGTAAGAGTGGAGTCACAGGAAAGAAGAATTATAAGTGCTTTGAGGGCTTTAAATCCAGTATTACAATCAAGGTTTGATGGAACAGAAGTTCTGTAACAATCAGCCAGAGAGGTAAGCATTCCCCACAACGCAGAAATCATTAATTCAACCAAGAATGAAGACAGCACCATCTTTTTCATTATCCCCTAATTTAATTGTCACAGATTAAAGCCTGGCAAATCTGGGCACAGATTCCTGTTGTCAGACTTCAAAGAGAGCTCCTGAAGTCTTCTGCCAGAATCAATGATCATCGCTGTATCCTTTTCTCACACAGCATCTGTATCTTCCCTAATGCTAATGAACATTATTTTTGCATGCTTCTGAGCAGCCTAAAAAACACACTCTTGAATCGCATTTCCCATGCGAGGGAAAAATGAACCCTTCTACATTTGTTATTCTCCTCTAACAAGGATTAAACCATGGTGTGGGTACTAATGAGTGACTCGCAGTTGCCCGCCTCTCACTTTAGTTTAGTCCTCAGGAATATTGAAGATGAAATTTCTCAGCTGAAATCATAACATGCTCTATAGATTAAATGTTTCAGAGCTGTTCTTATAACAAATAATCAAGCTGTCGAGATTGCTTGCTATGCAGACTTGCAGACCTCTTGGGTCACCGTTGCCAAGGAGTAATTTTCTTTAAAGTAGACTCACTTGTCCATCTTACAAAAAAGAAAAACAGAAATAGTAGGTTTCAAGGAACTCGGTGTGAATGATACACATTCATTTCACATCAATTTGCCTACTCAATGTGCTATTTTTCAATATGCACCGTAATTGCTAATTACAAAAAGAATTGGGCTCCAGAGCTGAATTAAGGTAGAAAATACCTGAAAGAATTTCTGATGGAGCTGTAACTGACGATAAATTTGCTTCTGGAAGTATGTCCATTTTTGTTCCAATAGCTATACAATAGTGAAAAGTCAATTACTACCGTATTATCATTGTCAAGCAGAGGTTACAGAGACAATTCTCCTGTGTGCATATGTGTCTGCAAATCAGTGTCAGGGAAGTACCAGATAAATTTATATCTTTATTCGTTACTGCCCTGTTGATATTCCCCTCAGTACTATAGCAAAGCTCATGCATCTTTATTCCTTTTCCATCCACTAAAATTTTATTTATGGGGTGGCACATTTACTACAGTGCAAAGTGCTCAAACCTGGCTGTAAGCAGATGCTACGAAATACGAGACATGGTGCATTAGGCAAGATGCTATAAACCCCTTTCCAAGTAATTGATTTCCAAACTAGCGTTGGCTAATTGAAGGACTCTGTCATTCAATATGAATTAACCAAAAAGATCTATTCGATACAGTGACTTGTTTCTCACCATTCTGCCCACTAAATGGGGAGAACAGAATTGTAACAACTAATACAGCGAAATATAACACCTGGCATCAGTTATTCTCATTAGATCACTATCTTTTTTGGCTCCAAACACCAAAACAAGCAAATCTCACTTCTTCAGCAATTAGCCAACAGAAATTATGAAAACTGTACAGAGACTGATGTAGTGGGTGGCATCCCTGTCCATGGAAGGGAGGAGGGAGAACGGGTTGAAACTAAATGATCATTAAGGTCCCTTTCAACCCAAACCAATCTATGACCGTCTTCTAGAGGACAGGAAGGCTCTGCAGAGGGATCTGGACAGGCTGAGATGGATAGGCTGACAGATAGATGGGCTGAGACCAGCAGTATGAGGTTCAAGAAGGCAAAGTGCCAGGTCCTGCACTTGTGTCACAACATCCCCAGGCAGCACTACAGGCTGGGGGCAGAGTGGCTGGAAAGCTGCTCGGTGGAAAAGGACCTGCGGGGGCTGTTTGACAGCAGCTGAACATGAACCAGCATGAGCCCAGGTGGCCAAGAAGGCCAATGGCATCCTGGCCTGTATCAGAAATAGTGTGGCCAGCAGGACCACGGCACGGATTTTCCCCCTGTTCTCAGGAGTACAAGGCCACGCCTCTAATCCTGTGTCCAGTTTTGGGCCACTCCCTGCAAGAAAAACATGGAGGTGCTGGAGTGTGTCCAGAGAAGGGCAACAGAGATGCTGAAGGGTCCAGAGGCTAAGTCCTGTGAGGAGCAGCTGAGGGAACTGGGGTTGTTTAGGCAGGAGAAAAGCAGGCTCAGAGGTGACCTTATTGCTCTCCACAACCACCTGAAAGGAGGCTATAGCCAGGTGAGGGTCGAGTTTTTCTCCCAAGCTACCAGTGACAGGACAAGAGGACACAGCCTCAAGCTGCGCCGTGGAAGGTTCAGGTTGGACATGAGGAGGAATTTCTTCGCAGAAAGGGTGATTAGACATTGGAATGCCCAGGGAGGTGGTGCAGTCTCTGTCCCTGAAGGTGTTTCAGGAAAGACTGGAGATAGCACTTTGTGCCATGGTCTAGCTGACAAGGCGGTGATCAGTCAAAGGCTGGACTCAATGATCGCAGAGGTTTTGTCCAACATAAGTGATTCTGTGATTCTGTGATGATTCCATGATTCTATGAAACTTTTTAAAGTTTCTAGGAGGACATCTATAGCAGCAATGGTGAAACTGGAGGAATTTTGTTACCAGGCTCCTATCAGAACAGAGACACCTGGGCTTCTTTAAATTCACACTTTCTAGGTAAATTTGTTCCTCAGGTGGAAATCAGATCAAAGAGATCAAACAATCTGCTCTTGGGAGTCTACCAGCACAGGTTTGCCTTCAGAGCATAGTCAAAGGACAGCTGAGGTCAGATATGGTGGGGAAGGTATCCCTGGTATTTTTCTGGGAGAGACAATTCTGGTATAAGGACATGCTATTTTCCTTCAGAGCTTGCTGAAGGCTGCAAAGACCTGTGATATAAACAGTTTCAGGAGATGATTTTTTCTAGTTTTATATTCTTTCATTTGGTATGGAAGAAGGGACTTGGGACCAAACAGTCATTCAGATTTCATTTGCTCTCCCAGAAGGTTATTTGCCTGCTAGTTTATGACTTCTTAACAACTTGTTTGCAAGGCACACGATGCTGTTAAAGTTCAGTTGGTCCATGACTTTGTCATAACTTACAGAGGTGCTGCCAGAAATGGCTGTTGGGCCAGAAGAATTCAGGTAGAGTCCATCTGGAAAAGGGGAGACGTCTTGGTAAATTCATCATTATCTCAAGAAGTGCAGTACCACAGACCCGTGCAGGCACTGGAAGCCCAGAATGATGCAAAAAAAAGCAGCAAATATAAACATCCATATTTCAAGAGGGATTTAAAGCACATACAGACAATGCAAATACCTGCAGTGAAATGGGAAATGTTCCTATACAGGAAACAGAAACTCTCAAAGTTTACCACCTAAGATAAACACCTATGCTGTTGATTTAAAGAGAGTTTTGCTATGGTAGATGTTTCCATAGTGGCCTATTATGGAGGTGCTTATACTTCTGAGGTTCACTTTATCATCAGCATGATCCCCCATCATTTTTAGTGCACAGATTTAATACACTTTCAATGGGAGTAGTCATTAAGAATCCATCAGGATCCATCTTTATTTCTCATACTTCCTCAGATGTTCATGGTTCTGCAAGAAACAGGCAAAAATAAATAGCAAATTCATAATGATATCTCAAATGTAACTTAAAAATGCTTACAGGTGAAGAGAATATTTGGAAGTGTTAAAAAAGCTCAAAAATGCTAGGAAAAGAAACCAACAAATTCTTCCAATGGCTCAGCTTCTAATGTCCACCTAGCAACTTTTACCCTGACCTACTTTTTCTACAAATAAATATAGTCACTTGCATTTTATCACCAAAATAGACATATTCAGAGATGACAGGAAGTCTGAGTATGATTCAGTTAGAAAATGCAGTCAGTCAAAGCCATGGAAAACCAAATATTCACTAGAATTACTCAAAAACTGCTTGATAAAGTGAAAAGCACAAATAATCCACCCCTGGTAACCCATAGCTGCTGAAAATGATCTCTGTCCTCACCTCTGAATTATCAAAATCAAAATACTTCTTTGTAGTAAAAAAAAAATATTCTAAAATTAAGAGACTCCAAAGAAAGGATCCTTTTCAGTTCATTCTGAAGGGAAAAAATGCAAGAAAAATTACAGATCCTTTTTTTCCAGAAAGATTTTATGCTTTCCCACTGCAGTCTGTTGAGATTGTGTGAGACCTAGCATCTGGCTACCTGAAATCAGTATTCAGCCCTACAGAAGGGTATATTATAAGATGTACTCATTCCCTGCTTGAGTGCAGATTATTAGCAAAGACTATTTTCAAACACAGGTATGAGCCTTGCCCTTAAGGATGAGTTGTGCTACAAGGTTCTTGAGGAAAAGAAGTAAATATATAAAAGGCTGGCACAGGATGGAGCCATCGTATGGGGTGCCTGAGGAAAGGAACTTCCAGGGGTACTCCAGGAGCTGTTTTCTCTCCATGTTCCCCTGGCTTTCCTTCCCAGACATCTACTTCATTGTTAACTGGCCTTTTTACAGTTCAGACCAGTGGATGTAGGTGTGGGGATGATTCCCCACCCACTGATTCTGGAATTCCTGACATCACCCATTATCTGCTAGTTTAGGCAAATATAACAGGGAGGAAATGACCTAACCTAGTGCCATCAGAGGGAGTGATTAAGCCTTAAATATCAGTAGAAACAGTAAGAAAATCATATACTCCAGCATTGTTTAGTTGTGGGCTTATGGGAAAGAGAATCATACTCAGATCTTCATGATGCTGAAGGTCTTCTCTGAGAAGCTGCCTGCTAAAGAAGCCCTTTACCTGCTCTGCTTGATCGCTCTGAGCTCATCAGCAGAGTGATCAGTGTAGCACTTGGCTGAGCTCTGAGACATTTTGTGGGAAAGAGTTTCCAGGGAAAGTTTTCTGCTTCTGTGGCTATCATGAGGCTGAATATATTTTGTCAAGGGACAGAGGGGATTTATCTACAGCCAATCAGAAATACTCATGCTGGACTGTAGACTTCACCCACTGGGATTTATACATGCAGTGAGTGCTGCTCAGGGACCAGAGGCTGTGCCAATATAAGAGTAAAGGCTCCCTTGGGCTGGCCTGGGACTGCCACATCTGCTCCTGAAAATGCTCACAAGAAAGATGCTGTCTCAGAGTAAAGATCTCAGCAAAGATGGGGACAGGGTGGAGGAGATCTCAGTTTCAGGATCTGATCCAGCTCTTCCTTCACTTAATAATGCAATGTCCTGTGGCTGAAACATTACTCTCCGGAAGATATCATTATCACACAAAAAAGCTTTGATCAGAAGGTAGGCAGGTAAAAACTTTCCTTTCTGGATAACCACTGCAGTTAGTAAGGAAACGAAAGCCATTGTAGCAAACCCTTTTTTCTGTATTAGCTTTTTTCTCTTTTCTTTTTCCTGTTGCAAACATGAGTGGAATCTCTGGGTCATGGTGATCACCAAGGAAACAACTTCCTTGAAAAGAGAAGATGCAGATTTACAGAATGAGTGTGGTTTGGCTTGAGGACTAGCTCAGTGGCTGCCAGACCTACATTGGATGATGTTGAAAACCCACCTTCAATGTGTTTTCTGGAATCTTTAGATAGTCTTTGAAAGGATTTTTAGTTATTATCTAGATCTGAAACTCAAAAAAGTCACACATTACAGCTTCAGGTGTGAAGGGAGGGTATCCTGCTCCCTGGGAACTGATAACCTCCTCTCCTACCGATTTGGAAGAGGGAGCAACTAGAAGGCTATGAGGTGAAGGTGATGTCCAATGCAGGCTGCTAAAAGGTGGTGAAGATGGAGGGAATTCAAGTTTTACACTCCTTTTCCTATTGCACATCTTTGGAGAGGCCTGCATTTGGAAGTTGAGTCAACTCAGTTGTCTCAGAGCCCGTTGTGCAGAGCAAGAGCTAGAGTGGCCTTCTTTATTGAAAGAGTCCTTTCTGACCCAGAAAGAGGAGCAATTTCTGCTGCAGTATATCCCGATGAGCATACGATGCTTCCTTAAATCTGTTTTTCTGGGTAGTGTCCTGTGGGAAGAATGTGCAAGTTCCATAGTTTCAGCTCTGTAGTTTTATTAGAGCTATGTCAAAATACTGTGGTGCCAATTCTCTTCCATTTTTGCTAATTGTTAAAGGAAATATCTTAATTGTGTAGAAGAACGTGCAAGTGTAACATATGACTTATTATCAAGAACCCAATTTTTTTTTGCACTGTAAAACTCCATCTGTCCTGTCATCTGGAGTTGGCTACTACTCCTCTAACACACAAACACAGATTAAGAATAAGAAGTTTTAAATATCCAGTGTATTAACCAAAGCAGGGACAGATTTTATTTAACAGAAAGTATTGGAATAGCAGACTCATTTCTGTCCTGTGGGTATTTATGAGAGTATTATGTAGGAGCTCGTGTTTCTGACATCAGGTAACCTAATTCACAAATTTGTGAAACTGTGGTCCATTCTTAGGGGTTGCATAAGGAGCCAGGGCTGCAGGGCATTTTACTGCCTTTGGAGAGAAAATGGCTTATTTTTTTCCTACCCGCTGCTGATAACGTAAGGGTGTCCACACGTCAGGCTGCTCTAGCGTACACTGGCAGAAATTTTTTCCACCAGCTCAAGGTTTCTGACCTAATAAGCACTGTGACTTTATGGCACTTGGAAGGAGTGGTTTGCACAGAGCAAGCCTGTCCTCTGCTTCCCGGCAGGTCATGCCAGGTCTGCAGTGCTCCTCTCTCCTCGCTTCCCACAGCCAGAGCAGGGACCTGGCCCTTATTCTCAGGAATTAAAGACTTCTAAGTGGCGGCTTCTAATGCGGCATTTTTAGCAACATAAACTCACTTATCACACAAAGATTTTGATCAGTCAGTAAGGTTTGGAATGACTTAGATAAGAACAGGAGCAAAGTGTATGCTGGATAATTTAGGCTGTGGCTCAGCAAAACCACATAACTTTGCTCACGTCCATTCATAGCCGCGGCCTCAAGACAAGCATGTGCTTAAATGCTGCCCTAAACAGCTGGATTCTTAGTTTTGCACATTGTATGGATTAGGCCTTTCTTAAAGAAAGGAAAGCAAAACTCATCACTGAAAACTTGGCCTCTCTTGTTCTTTCCAGAAACCTTATGGTGTGATGGTGAGTGAGAGACAGAGTCAGTAACATCCACAGAAGACAAACCGAATGATAACAGCAGCCCTTGAAGAAGTGCAAAACACTTCACTCGTTAATTTTTAACATATTACATAAATCTCTGGAATAAAGCAAGAGTGTTAAACAATGCTCATTCCTAGACCTAATCATCTCTCATAGAATTCAGAGATTATTTTTAAAAAGAATATGTTCAATAACTTTAGAAAATAATTTAATTCAGAATTGCTTTAATGGATATTTTCCATTTACTTTATATGGGGCAGATTCAGCTCTATGGTAATGAAACTTGCAACAGAGATCTCTGAAAAAAACTATGGAATAATAACAGGTCTAAGTACAGCTATGTATTATACAAACATTAGATTTTTAGAAGGACTCTGTGTGGGCAGAGTAAAATTTACTTTGATGCTCCAATAGCAACAAATAAAACAAACAAGTCAACAAACAAAAACAAAAATCCAAAAACAAAACAAAAAACCCACCTCAACCTTGTTTTTATTAGGACTGCCTCAAAAATAGCCAAAATATTCCCCCTCAAAATATTTCCTTTGGCTGCAGGAAGAGGCCAGACCCAAATTTTCTACCAAATCCTGCTGATTTTGGGGGCTCTGCATTCTCCCCCAGTTCCCCCTAGCCTGGAGAGTTTGTATGTCACTCTCCCACCAGAGGCAGCTCAAAACCCTCTGTCATGGCAGAAAAACCCATGTAGGTTAGGAAATCTGCTGCCCTGAGCATCGAATATCCTTGTGTTGCAAAAGTAAAAATGAGAGTGAGTGTCAGATAGAGATCCTAAACTGTTCCCAGTGCATTGAATGCACAGCCAGGGCTGCTTTAGGACAGGCATAAGGGAGGGGGCAGAAGGAATCTCCTGTTGCTGAATCCTTCCAGTGCTACCTTGCTCTTACAGAGCAGCTCTGGGCATGCATGGCTGCAGTGATGGGGGGCTGTGAGGGGTAAAAATTACAGGTGTAAGTGATTGTGATATATATCCGTATATAATAAAGCTATATACAGAACGACAAGTTATCAGGACAGAAGTGATGTGGGTGGTACAAATATTTTTTCCTTGAAGACCAAATATAAAACATAAATGTTCCAAAACCAGTGAGGAGAAATGCATCCATTTTCCCCTGAATGAAGTAAAGATGCATTGTGCACAAGGGGAGTGAATTCCCAGGCAGATCCAAACAGAAAAAAGTATGAGGTCCCACCTAGCGTCAGGTAATCCACTTCAGTGCAGTATGCTGCTCTTTGAGAGAGTTTCTCCACCACTGGGAACTATCCTGGTGACCAGATATGCTGTTTGCACCCTCTCATTTTGTACCAGTCAGTACCAAAAGATGTAGGAAGGCATCTCCTTCTACGGAAGGAGAAGAGGAAAGAACCATCAGCTTCCATTAGAATCCAGACTCCTTGCTCTGCTGAGCTGTGGGGCTGCCCAGGTCTAGCCCCCCACTCGAATTTAAAAACATAAGAATCAAACTGTCTCAAGATTAGTGGCAATGATATTATTGCCACACAATGACATAGTAAGGATTTGCAGGGATAAAAGAAAGAAAAAAGGAGCTCAGGAAGACTGTATAAATAACTGCCTGGGTGCAATGAAGCCATGCATGCAGGCAGCTCCTGCTGCACCATTGGCCAAGGCAGTCGCGGCTGCCCCCGGGTTAAGAGCAGCTGGGATCTGTAATCCAGTGTAACTCTCACAGTCTCTCCCCGCCGGGGTCAGCTGAGGACTGCAGCTGCTGGGGAATCACACAAGGGATCACCAGGGTAATTCCTCCTTCCTCCTCTCCTTGTTTGCTCTGGCTGGCGGTGTGTAGAGCCAGGGCAGGTCTGCAATCCTCAGTGGTGCCTGTTTGGGGAAATTAATGCAGGAATCAGAAGTACAGAGGGAATGCACCCAAGCTTTGAAGCGCCCAAGAAGTCCTTGCCTAGGTGTGAGAACAGTGACCTGCCACAATCCCTTCCTTTCCCTGCTGTGAGCTTAGCAAGAGCAGGCTGTTCCCTCAGCTGAACTGACACCATTCTGTCAGGTTTGGGTCTGTTTGATGATGTACACTAGTGTCCTTAGGATGTGCCTAAAGACTGCTCTTTACTTGTGAGTCAGAGGAAAAAGTACGCATTTGAGGGACTCTAATGTTCTTGGTATTGAATCTGGGTTATTTTTGATGGAGTGAAAAGCTCGCTATAAATTTGAGCAGAAATTGGATTTGACCGGTTGGTCCACACCACAGACACATATGGAAATTCCCAAATGCAGCAGCATCCCTATAGAGGAAAATATAAGCAGCAAAGAAGCAAAACCCTAAGATGCAGTTTCGTAATTTAAAGGCAAGCTCAGTACTAGCCCTGATATAAGAGTTGGCCGTAATGTTTATTTTTTCTCTTATTGAGAAAGCACTTGAGCACTGTAGTGCCAAATCCCATCTTTCCCCCTAGAGGAACCAATCAGCCCTTATAAAGCTACCCTAATGGAGAGAGCGAGTTCACAGTACAGAATCTGCCTTGACTCATGTGATACGCTTTTACGTTTCCTTCTTTCTGCCAATACTGCTGTGCTGCGCTGCGCAGAATGAAAGAGGCAATTTAATATGGCGTTAAGCCGTGCGCTGCCTGCCGAGCCTGTAGGGATGGATTCATAGGGGTGCTTTTGTGGCCGTGAGCCAAAATTAAGGCAAAATGTTATGCTGCAGCACGGATCTTGCCTGGTATGTGGCCTCCAGCTGCCTCTCGCGGGGTGAATCTGCTGGAATTGTGCAGGTGAGGAGGGATGGAGCTTTCTCTGATGTGCTGAAATAAATTTTCAAGTGTAATTTTCCCAGTCTCCCCTTTCTCCCTTCCGAAAGAAATCAGTAAGCACCAGAGCTGCAGCATGCTGCAACTGTGCTCAGCTGTCAGGAGTGGTTTTCCCACAGGCTCAGTACTGTAGGCAGTGCTTTTGTTTTCAGAAAAAAAAAAGGTGCTTCAATTTTAGAGAGACATTGCCACTGGCTGCCCAGCTTGACCCTTTGTGGAGTGATGATCCAGCTCTGCTTGGAAAGAGGAAATGCACAAATGCCTCGCCAGGGCAAACTGCATTCCAGTTTCATTTCCTTCCCATGACTGCCCCAAATCTCATCTTGGATAAGTCGCCTTTTTTTTTGCAAAAGGAAAAAGCATCAGGAATGACTGTCAAAACACAACAGAGTTTTGCCTGCAGGAAGATGAGTGACGTTGCTGCAACCCACAGTATGAATGCTGTGTGAAATGCCTGTTAGAATAGAGATGTTTGGATAAAATAAAAAGTTTTCCACAGGGGCTGGAAAAGTCGTGCCAAAGGGAGCACAGCACTGCACCGACATTGCTGCCTCCACACCATTCTTATCTGGGCCACCCATTATGTTGGGCACCTCAGGCTCAAGCTGGCACTAGAGTTAGGGTTAGGGGTCAGAGAACCACACAGCCTACAGCTCTAGAGAACTGGGGCTGGAAAAAGCACACCAAAGGGAGCATGGCACTGTACCAACACTGCTATGTACACATAATTTCTAATCTGGGTCATTCATGACGCTGGGGACCTCAGCCACAGCCCCACGCTGCCCCTAGGGTTAGGGTTCGGGACCAGAGAACCACAAAGCCTATAGCTCTAGGGATACTGGGGCTGATGTTACTCAAAAATAAATATTCCCTGAATTATAAACACTAGGCACATATAATCTATAAAACTATTTAAAAAGTCAAATGTTCACGCAAGCTTATTTTCTACAGCGGATTTTTGGCTTGTTCACGATTCCAAGTATTAAATAGCACCTCTGTGTTTCTGAATGTTATCAACAACTTCTGTTTCCTTGACAAAACCATGAGAGAGAAATAAATCTCATAAAGAGACTGGTAGGCATCTGTTTGCCAATGGCTAAATGCTTGCAAGAGTTACACGGTATTATCTCTGTGTTTGTGCTGCTCAGCACTTGACTAGAAATCAGGAATTCTCTAGACCACCTGGCTGCCTAGCAAAATTCAATGCATTTACCAGCACTGGATCCTTTTCTAAATGAGTTTCAAAACCCAAATCCCTCTGCATCAGTGCAGAAAATGACCTAGCATCCTTAACTGTTAATATACAAGTATTTCCTATATAATAAGTGAATGCATTCTATTTGGTGGAAAACTCTGCATGCCTATCATGGAAGGCTGCCACACAATTTCTGCTGTCGTGAAGCAGATCTTCCCTCCTACTATCCAAAAACATAGAAACAAGTATAATAGGGTTTGGGTGGTTTTTTTGGTAGCACTCGAGACAAATGCTGGCAGAGCTTTGGTGATGCCAGCAGTCCAGCAGCCAGCTGAATGGCACTGCAACAGTAAATGGGCTTGTGCTGCCCAACTGCGGTGTCACACGAGCGCAGGGACACAGCCGAGTGCTCAGCCCACCTCTGACGGCCACCAGGAGGTAGCCCTGCTGATAGCAGGGATGCTAACAGCACATCAGCCTCACCACGGGGCATGGAGCAGAACAGTGCCTGAAGGGAACAGCTAATCTTTGGGGACTCTGGGCAACCCTGCCAGCCGCAGCTGCAGCCCCACCATCACCTCACTCAGCATCACTTCCGACCCGTGTAAGTTCAATGTGTTTGTCAAAGTGCAGCTGGAGATACTACACGATGGATGATAGCCTGGGGCTCAGCTTCTCCACCACTCCACTCTGGCCTAACCCTGTGCTGCTGCTGGTGTGGCCGTGCATCCCTGCCCCATCCCTCACATCAGCACCGGTGGTCAGGCAGCCGTCAGGGACGTCCATGCAGAAGCACAGATCGTTTGACAGACCCTGTCACTTGTGAGGGTCCCAGGGACAGCAGGGGGCCACTGAAAGCAGGATGGTTGCTTTCACGCCTTTGTGTGTGGTCCTGAAATTGCCCCTGTTAAATGATAGGCTGCTCCTCTGCTTGTAAATCCAATGATGGCTGTGAGAGGTCTGAGTCTACAATGATGGATTGGGATGGTCTGAACCTCCATCTCCGGCGAATTTAAAGAGCAGACCATACAAACCTCTATTAAAAAGAATTAGAGTGGAACTGACTCTGTCTTGGGACTAAAGTGAGACTGGGTATCTCTTCCAGCCATGGCTTCTCTGCTGGGGTCCACCAAAATATTCCCATAGATAGGAAATAAAATCACTGTACAAACAACTGCTTTGTGTTACTGTTTCCTTAAAAGCAGAGCTGCAAGAGAAGACTTAAACAAAGCAGATTTGGGTTAATCAAGTGAAGCTATGCCAGTCTCATGCTTGACATATGCATGCACTCAGGCATGACTCACCCTTCAAATGATGATTCATCATTAGTTTTTCTTGTGGGTTTCTATGTCTTTTGTCCATCCTTGTTACAATCTCTTGCCATCAACTCACAAGTCCAGTGATGATTAAAACAACATTTAAATTATATTTTTAATTGGGACCTGCTCTGCGACATGCATGGTAAAGAGTAGAGAGGTTGCATGCTTTTTGTTCTGGTGAGCGATGGAGAGCCAGACGGTGGGTGATGTTTTTGAATGGGAGAAGGAGGGAAGGACAGAGGCAGAGGTGACTGTAGAAAAGTTGATTCTAGAAGAACAACATTGCCAAGCAATGTGATCATATTTGGTTACTGCATAAGGAGCTGCAGCAGTTTGGTGAGCTTGGGAGGAGTGGTTAAAAATCACAAGACCTGCATAAAGGCATTCTACATTTTGCACTACATTTTCTTCACGTTAGCACGTGTTTGAAGAGCTGAGTTTGCAGCTGACGCCAGCCCTACAGCCCAGCACAGCACCCAGAAGGGACATCCCACACTGATTTCCGAGGACATATTCTGCAGGGTAGTGCAGGACACTGCTTTAGACTATGGCCTTGGCTTCTCCTTTTGGGGCTGGCAACTCTCTCCCTGCAGGAGGAAAGGCTCTGCGTTTTTCGCTCGCCAGGGCTATCATCGTCGCATGCCCTTGCCCACCTCTCATAAATGTGTCAGTCACACCCTCTGCATGCATGGTGCTCAGATCACGCCCGGTAGCAAAGCATTGAGTAGCTTCAAGTGCTTGGCTTCTTCCTTTCCCTGCTCAGCACAGTGTACAACTCCGGTCCTGTGCATGCAAAGGAGGCGCAAGGAGCCTTCCAGGAAGCTGGCTGGAGGCTGTGCTGGGAACAAGCAGCTCTTCCACAACACCCTATCACTTGAAAAAGAAACTACCCTCTGCCAAATTGTTCAGTAATCTTCCACGTATCATTCACTGGTAGTAAACAGAATAGACTACTACATTTCCTAATGGTGGAGGTATGAAATAAAACTGTTTTCTTTCTAGACAGATCCTATAGCCCAGGGTTTTTAACCATTTGTCATTTGGAACGTGAAATTTGGCAAGGAGCCCAATGGTCTCCACATGAAAAGAACAAAAATAAAAGTCTCTTTTCATTTCAAGCATCCAGGTCTGTTTGTGTAAGCAGAGGGTAAGAGTTTACGGTGGATTACAGGTCGTCATTTGTAATGGCATTTGCTCTTAAATGGTCACCAGCTTTATTATCTGTACCCATTAAAAGCGGATTTGAACAGCAATGCCAGACTGTACATATGTTTCACTTCATACTGTACAGTTCTAAAGAGAGAAATGAGCTCAGCAATATTTTTTAAATCCAACTTCCATGTTTAATGTTTTAAAACTATGTTATGTGCACTGTTTCCTTTTGTTCCACCTGCTTCCTTTTTTCACTTCATTTTCTTTTGCTCTCTATTACAGTTTATGCCTCTGCTTTTGTGTGTCTAGCTTGTAATGTATTTCTTCAGATTTCAGTACTTTCCCCCTCAGAATCAGCCTGCTCTCACCTCTCGTTCTCAACAAGGAAGTCTTTTTCTTTAGCTCCTCATTCCCTATTTCTTTCCTATTTCATACATTGCTAAGACTTTCTTTTTCTTCCCTTTGTTACATGCCTCTCTTAAGTTAGTGCTCCTCTCCTCTTTCCCATCTCAGCTCGCTCCCTCATTTACCTGCTCTTTCAAATGTTCAGGGCTTCTCCCTTTTGTTCTCTGCTTTCCATCCCTTCCACTCTTCACCTTTCCTTGTTCTTTCCTCACCATAGCCTCTTCCTCTTCTCACCCTTCTCTTGTCCCTTCAGCATTGCACACAATTTTTTGCCCATTTCTCTACATTTTTTCCCCTCAAGGAAATGATCAAAGACTGAGAACTCCTTTTCTGACTCCCCAAGGGCTGTTGGGGAATTCATCTCTGCTTCCAGAAGATCCAAGAAAAGGAATGCCAGGAGAGCTGGTGCTATCTTGTTTGTATATCCTGGGACCCTGGGGGAGGATAAAGCCTCATGATTTACTGAGAAAGCTTTTTCTCTAGGTCTGTGGTCTGTAAGCATGACTGAGGGCAAAGGCTTCTTTGGGATTGCTGCATAGCCTCAGCAGGTGTCTCTTTCCACCTGCAAGACAGGGATCCAGCCCTGGCCCTCTCCTCCACACTTCCCAGCTGGAAAAGTCAGGTGGTGGGACACAGCAGGGACAGTAATTCCACCTTTGGTGACCTTTGGTGCAAAGGACAGCCTTCCTTCCCCTCAGCACAGGCAAGTAGCAGAGCTGCCCTGCATCCCTAGGAGAGACCAGGATGGGGTCAGGCCCCTTTCTCATGTACCACCTACAGGTGACTGTCCATGCCTGGGGCTTGCCATCTGAGCATACCACAGTTTGCCTTGTGTCTGGAACTGAGATTTCAAGCTAAAACCAGCAGGTGTTTGAGTGGCAGCATCCTGGGATGAAGATATGGGCTCCTGCTGTTTGTGTTGTGCAGCACCACAAACATACCAGACGTAAGCAAGGTTTGGAAACACTTCGGTAACAATAGTGAGTAGCAATAAACAGAAAAGCAATTGCTTATCACTGTTATGCTGCTAAAAAAATTAATCTTTAGCATATTGCTCTGAAAAGAGGTACAAGGCACTGTAGAAGGGTCTCATCATATCCTGGGCTCTCCGTGAACTGCTGCCTAGGAGGGCATTCCCATTTAGCCAGCACATATAAGTAAAGGCTGAGCAATTGCTGCAGGACCGAGCCCAGTGTGCCATGAAATCTAATTAAGGTCAACAGGCTCTGGTGTCTGGTGGGGCCTGAGGAGAGCCCTTGCACTGCCTGCGCAAACGGGGCTGTCATTATCAGTGTCCCAGGGCAAACAACCCATTAAAGGCCACTGGAAACGCTCCTGTCCCCTCAGTGGCTTTCTGTCAGGCCTAGTGTGAATATTACAAATTAAGCAGAAACACGCAGCAAGATTCCCTGCAGACTCCTAATTAGCCTTCGTGGGGTGGCATTGCTCATCAGCAGTTCTGCTAGTTATGGTGGCACTGCCCATGTAGCAGAGGGATGGCCAAAAATAGTGGCACAGCAATTGAGGGACACCAGGCACCGTGTTCTCGGGGTGACGGCAACCATGGCACCGCTGTGTGCTCCATGGCAATGCAGAACGGTGCCCAAGGCATGACAAGCAGAAACAGGGCATCATTCCCACCTCAAAAGAATCACACTGGGGCTGCCGCCTGGGAGCAGATCCCACAGGAGGGACAGGAGAAGCATGGAGGACTGGGCCATCCCACACTTGCAATATCCTTTCTTCACAGGGAGAGCTGCAGTCATAGCCATCTGTCCCGCCTGTGGAGTGGCAGGATCTGGTTCCTCCTCTCCCCCTTTCCTGTGCCCACCACCCCCTTCCAGATCAGGTAAGGTGGGCAGCCTGGAGCTGGTCCAGCTCTGCAAAGAGGACCATGGAAGTGAGCAAACAGTGAGACACATCAGACAGCTGAAGGAGAAAAGCCAGGTTCTTCTGAGTCTTTTTAACGTACAGGATCAATATTTGTGTAATATTAATGTCATAGGACTAAATATTTGCTATAGGATTAAGTATTTCTGCACTGCTCTAGTGACTTCACTAGCCTCAAGTGCCTGGGGCTGCTGGAAATGAGCTGGAGTTACACACCAAACTGAATTATTATTACTAACACGTTTAGATGCAGCCTCATACCTGATGAATGACACCTGCTGTGAAAAATGAGTGATGCTATTTTTGGAAGGTATTTATCTGGTGTTTGGAGGGTAGCTTGAGACGTATGTAATTCAAATGCATTTCCTTAGGTAGGATAACGATCCTTACATTATCATATTCGATGAAAGTATATCTACAAGTACCTGTTCTCTATGTGCTGTATGTGTGTGAGATGTGTATCCTAGATACCTAATGGCAATGACAGATCCAAGCTGTAAATAAACTGATAAGTCAAATGTGCATTACTGGTCCCAGATCACTAAAATTAGTAGGAACTTATTCTGGAAAGGCGTGCAGGATTGGATCAAACACAGCAAAGACAAACATTATTATTTAATTTTTGGAGACTAAAGTAATATTACGGATTTAAACTTGGATGACATTTTGCACACCACTTGGAAAATCACATTACAGATTTGCCAAGGCACTTAGAGCTTAAAACTGCCTTATGGAAAAATTCATTATACTTTTTTTGAAAGCTGCAGGTACATTCCCCCACTCTCTCCCTCCCTCTTCTACTGCCCTTACTTCCTTCAATCATGTTCCACAAGTGAAAACAAAATAAACTGATAAAATATTTACACACAATGTTTACACAAGCAGGGGTTTTTTTTAATTAGTATTTTTTCACTTTTCCTGATTCACAGGTGAAAGTGGGAATTAATAGAAAGGACAGGTGTGTTTGCAGAGTTGTCTTGCCTGATCCCTATTTATAGAGACATTGCCCTGGACAGTATTTAAAGTAGGCTTGAAGTGGGATTATAAATGTGGATTTTCTGATTTTTTTCTTGAGACACCACCTTGTTCCCAGCAGTGTCACTTGGACATTCAAAACAAACCAGTGAAAGCCTTTTCCTCTCTTTCTCCCAGTAAAAAAACCCAACATTTTCAAAAGGCCACATTTGGATTGTCCCAAGGCTTTATGGCAGGCACATGCGTGGCTGTCACTGGAAATGTCAATGATGTTGCCACCAGTAGTGTTCTGTTCAAGGATGGACCCAGGAAAGAATCAGATCTGCAATATGCAATGAGCACTACCAGGACTGCAGGCTGGCAGATCTATGAACTAAAGATGGAGCGAAACCAAAGACCAGCATGATTCTGAAACCTTCCCTTCATTTACTGTTTTCTATCCTTGTCTTGTTGTGGCTCAAAAGTAGGTTATTTCCTGGGCAGGTACCTGTATACTAGGCTGTTTCCCAGGAGGAGCCAGAACCACGACAAGCCAGGTCTGGGTAAAGTACTAGTGCTCCTCCAGAGCCCCTTTGCCCATGAAGCAGCGTACAGGTGCATGCTTAGATCACCTGCCTGAGCCCAAAGTACTCACATCCTAATCTAATCAGAAAATCCATATTCCTATGCTTGCAGACCGTAGGTTCACTTTCAGTATCACACTTGGTGACCTCTGGCACTTAGCAGCACACTTCACTTGGGTTGGAGTGTTCATGGGCTGACACTCATCAGCATGCTTTTGAAATGCACATGGTACACTTGCAAATGTGCTTTCATTTTTCCCTTCAAAATACAGCTAGACTCTTATTCCCAGGTTTTTTTTCATCAGCATAGCTCAACAAAACCACTTTCCTCTTCTTAATTAGCAAATTGCTTATCAGCAAATAAAAAATTATTTAGTCCCATTTTATTTCAAAATGTCTTCCTTTTAGCTTCCAAACTAAATACCTTGCTTCACAAAACTCTTTTTCACAATACCATAATAGTCTATTATGGGATCTCACGCTTCTCTAAACAGCCTTAGGTGCTTAACACATATATTCTTTAAACAGTGTAATTTTACTCCTCACAGTGGGAAGCAGACATCATTCATAAAGTTCCTGTTTCCCCAGGAGATCAGCACTGACTAATGCTCTGCACAATTAAGTATTTTAATTTAACTGTATATGCGAGACGTTGAACCAGGAGCTTTTTCCAGACCAGAGCATGCTTTAAAAAACTGTAAGAAAGGCAGATGCTTGAGCAAGCTAATTTCTTTTAGATGTTTCATTTCCCACCCCACTCAAAATTTATCATATAATACACCAGGTCCCGAAAGAACAGGTTCAGTAAAAAGCTGTGATTCAGTGATAGATCGGACATATGCACAGAGACAGGAGCCACGTAAGATAAACAGGGCTTTTATGCCAGCACACAGAATTTGAGATCTAGAGTTTCTCTTCAGAGATGATGAAAAATATGTTCTACAGGAGAGTGAGTTGTCTGTAATTTATGCTGCATTTATTGGTACTAATTTCTCATGCTCATCTATCAGTTTCCAATCTCCCTCTCAGTAATATGCACTCAATTTTTCAGTCTTTATTCCTGTTAACTGCTGAAATTATCTCTTTTAAGTACTGCTCAGTAGATCTATTAAATGCATTGAAAGTATTTACTGCAAAATCCAACTGAAATTTGTCTAGTTAGTTTTCCCAGTTTGCATTAAGTAATGTGTGAATAATAAAACAATGGAAATAGTGTATGTTCTCCCTATCTTATCACTGAATAGCACATTTATCTATCAAAGTGACATAACATAAATAGACCTTCCTCAGCATATGAACCAAGACGTGTACACCTTCTGTCTAGAACTGCAAGTTAATGATGATTAGGGCTCTGCATTTTATTACGGCTGTATTAAAATTTGCTATTAAACATAATATCCTCTGGTGACTGAAACTTGTTAAGGTTTTAAGTTAATATGAATTACATACAAGCTTTATCTAAACTAGTGGTTTGCAATATGCATTTACAAGTACTTCTCATTTCTTCATTCCCTAGAAATGCAAGCTAAAGATATCACTAGTAATGCATTCAGCTTTGAGGAAGTTTTGTGAACAGGTAAGGATTTCATACCTAGGATCTCATGTGAGAACTAAAACAAGTGGAGAAAGAGACTCCGGTCAACCTCCATCTTGTTTCACAGCAACAAAAAACTCATGTACTAAAAATGTCTGACCAAAACAAAGGACTTTATTGGGACAAAATCCAGTATTAAATCTCTGAAGGTGATTCTTTTCTTCCCTAGGTATTTTATATTCATTGGGGATGTCTTTTTACAGTGAGCTTTTGCTTGGGTTCCTAGAGTTGATTATCATACAAACTGGTGTCTTTTCAAATATTTGCAGCTATTATAAACAAGATTTTTTCTGGCAGAGACAGACCACAATAGACATCTATAAAATCTGAAAAGTGATGGAGAAGGTGAGTGGGGAAAGGCAGTTCACTATTTCACCTGATGCTAGAACAAGGCAGCACCTCTGAGAAACACATCGGAAGAAAATCAAGGGAATGCAAAGGATTTTGCACAGAGCATATTTAAATTGTGGAGCTTAGTGCCACAACAGTAGGTCCTGAATTTCTCATCCTAAAGATGCGCATGTTGAGGGGTTCCAAGACAGGAACAGGTTCCAAAAGGGTTTGAATTACTTCATGGAGGAGAGAGCCCACAGAGGTGCTACACAAAGTTGTCTGGACGCATTCTTCAGCATACAAAGTACCCAAGTGGTTGTTGATTGCTGAAGTTGTGATGGCACAGAAGGGGAAGGATCACTCTTTTTTGGACTGTCTCCTGACTGTCTGCATTGAAAACTGTGTGTGAGGTTGAGTGGACTTTAACTTTGGTCTAGTTCAGCCTCTCTGGTAAGTGTTGGTGGTAATCAGCCCCGTTATTTTAATGACAGCAATTTCAGGATCATATTTTTTGGATGGTGCATTCAGGTGTTCTTTCAGACATTTAATTTTAGTTCTCAGGAACCTGAAAGTTCAAATGCATTTCATCTATATAAAGCATATTCTGAAGCAATTTATTCTGTTTTCAGACCTGTCACTTCAATGTTCAGTCTTGACAATATGAGAAGTTCTGCACTGAGGTGCTGCATGCAGAACAGAAGGCCACTCACCTGCCCAGATGACTCTGACCTAATAAGCCCTATAGAGGGGGATTTAGCTGCTGATAGGGATGCCTAAATTTAGCTGAATGCAATACAGATATCTCTATGTGAGCTACATGTCTAAGCTTCCACTAGAGTCAATGGAAGTTTAGTCAACAGGGAATGGAGTTGAAAGAGATAATTCATATTGTTAGAAGATAAACTCCACCACTTGCTTAGCTGAACTACCCTGGCTCATTTGACTGTAGTCTTTAGACCTCCAGTAGCTATTGCAGAAGCCTAGGTAGAGGTAGACACAATTTGGATTCTTTGAACGGGGAGCTGAACTCCTTCATAGTTTCAGCAAAAGTCTATAGTGTTATAAATAATTAGTCTGTGCTGGATGGATTTGGTATGTTTAGGAGTCTCAGATTTCCCCTACACCAGTCCATAGCTCTTTCTTCTGTGAAAGGCACAACTGCTTCGGGAGAGCTCAGTGCCTTCAGATGTACACAGTTTGCTGTACTTCCTTTGTGACATCGGCTGGGAGCTCCCTTCTTGGTACAGAGAGGGACAGTACTTCGGCATCAGGAAGCCTGACTAGCTGTTGACAACCAAGTGAGTTCCTGAGGTTGCACATAAGCTTTTTTTCTGACTTCAGAAGATTTTTTAAATCCTGCCTCTCTGAAAAGAGATACACTATGGCTATGTTTACATAAACTGCGTGCAATTTCCAGATGTATTGGAGTCATTGTCCGAAAGTCTCTAACCCTGATTAAACCTTGAGTCCTAGCATTGACATCTGGCTCTGAGGGGGGCATGGGTGCAGCACCCAGGACTGGAGTGCTAGTGTGTGGTACCATTTCAATGGAGAATGTGGTTGGGATCCAAGGCTCAGACTGCAGTGCTTCCTCGCTGTGCCAAGCTTGTGTAAACAAACTAATCCACCCGAGCAAGATAAGGTGTAACATCACATACATGAGAACTGAAAACAATCCCGAGTACATCCATGAGGACATAGCTGATTTTGATTATTAAAACAAAAAATAAACACAAAGCAGCACCAGCATGTGTTTCTCCCTGAGCATTATCAAAGGATCAGTTTAGCTGATTGTGCTCTGCCCCATCAAACAGGAGGGGTTTCTCAATGCCTCACCCTTCTCTAGCAGCTAAAGACCAAGAGAGAAGGGTTTATGTAATTTGACTGTGCTACATTTATCTCTACCTGGCAATGATTTCGTCATGCTGGCTGCGTGCTGCGCGTTCTGTACCTCATACCCAGGATCATGTCTCTGCATTTAGAGCTTAGAACATAACAATGTCAGATCTTCTGAAGGGAGCTAAAGTTGTCTCATCCCTTTCCCCTAAACCACAAGAATCATGCCATCTTTTGATTCAGGTCCCATGTCTTCATGGTTCAGTTACAGCACAATTTATCTTTCTTTTACCCCCTTCTCGACAATTCTTTGTTGATGCTTATCTGATGAGCAGGAAGAGACTGGGGGGGCAAATCTGAGAGGTGGGGAGGTGAAGTGACTTTCCAGTGGCAATAAAGCAGCTCACTGAACTTCAGACTTATGCTGAAATGTCCAGGGCCTCAGAAAACTGCTTACATCACCAGGACACACCAAATCCCTGCAAGTCTTAGTCCACACCTCCTGCCAGACTTCTGTGCATCTCATCCCATCTTCTTGATCTGCCCTGTTCTCAACGCCTCACATGTTCTTCAATGGCCTCTTCATCCTTGCTAAGATACTGCCAATACCTTTCTCTCTACCTGCCTTTCCAAAAGCCTCCTTCTTTACCAGGCAGGAATGAATGGCTCCATGCCATCTTGCCATGTCGATCTCGTATTGTTGCAATTGTACAACACACTCGGATTTCTGTTTGAATAGCAAAATGTTACTCAGCTTCCACTGTGAATAGTGGCTGCCTGGGGCAGGCATGCTCACAGAAAAGATCTTTGCTCTCTATCTAAAAAATATAATCAAAGAAAGGCAAAAGTCAAAAGCTCATCATGCCCCAAAGATATGTCTGTATCCCCATGGAAGAGTTCCAAGTATATAAGCCAAACTGAAGTGGTAAGGGTAGTAAATTTTCAGATCAAAGGTTTCGAAAAGATGAAGTTCTGTTTGTGTGATGCAGACCAGAGCTGTTTGTGCTTCTCAGAAGTAGTGAACAGGCCAGCACACCCATGCCAATAAAGCATTAGCGTCAGCTTTTGAAAGCTGAATGCCACTGCTGATTTTTGCAAGAAGACCTGGAGCAGAGCTTATTTTAATTGAAATGAAGCTTTCAGGCCATTTCACTCACTCTCATAAAGCAGCTGGAGATACTTAGGCACAACTTTGGAAAGACATTTTAAGGCACGAGTTCAATATTTGTACCCCATGTCACTTGGCTGGAGGTTGTCAGACTAATCCCAGGGGGGTGGCAGGGAGTATAGGCCAGTGCTGCAGGAGGCAATGGTGCAAAACCTGAGGGTGGGCATCAGCTGGGGAATTTGGGGGGTTTTGTGGTTTGCTTGGTGAAACCAAGTCAGAAATAGGTATTGGTTAACCTGGTAGTAGGAAATGTTGGACTGAAATTTAGGTCATCACTGTTGGTTTTGTAGTGTGCCATATCAGTCTGAGTTAGTAGCAGCAGCACAGATTAGATTAAATTTGTGAGACTTATAATAATACACCTAGCAAGGATTGCAAAATGAAGAAGGAACTGGGTAATTAAGGTATTCACAACTGATTTCAAGTAATGCAAACATCTCACTGCATCTTCAAGGGCAGGGAGGATATTTTTAAACAAACAGGCTTCCTTCCTGCAAGTAATAGATTGCAAAAGCAACTGGCAGAAGGACTCATCTATTTTAGTTGTTCTCATGGTTTCATCAGTTTTAGCTCTAACAAAAACATTTAAAAGAAGGGAGTACATTCTATCGCAAGGAAATTGTCAAAGGATTTCTTTTTATTATTCTATTCTATCCTGTCATACTTTTATTTTCACAAGTTTAGAACATTTCGAAACATTTCCTTTTGCTGTTCAAGCTTTCTGTGATTGATCCCCCTTCCCCTCCCAGCATGGCTGTTTTTTGCGTACATACTTAAATATAGCCCCTTCAGAAATCTTGGAGGTTACAATGAATAAGAATACATTTTCTCTTCAGCAATATTCTAGCCATTCTTTTCTTTCAATAGAGTGAAATATGTAGACAAATTAAGACAAATTTCTATTATTTTGGATTTGGCCAGGCTATTTAAAGAATAAAAGGTAAGTGGAAAGAACTGTGCTTGAGCTCATGTAACTGAACTATACTATGCATCTCAGAAGGCCTTAAAGGCACAAGAGCCATAGCCCTGTGCTAGCAAATATTAGGGACGCAAAAGCAAGAACACCATCATGCACCTGTACGGATTTAGTGTGTTGAACATTACACGCAGTCCTGGTCCTCGCCTTAACGGAAATACAGTGGAAAAGATTCAGAGAAGAATCACAGGGATGATCAAAAACATGGAGCAATTTCCATACTGGAAGAGTGATGACTGAGAGGGAATATGGCGTATGTCTATAAAACTACAAATAGCATAAAGAGGGTGAAGAGAGACTGATTGTTCTCCTTCTCTTCCAACCCGAGAACAAAAAGGTACCAAATAACGCCAGCAGGTTCAAATTGAGCAAAACCAGATGGCTCTTCATAAAGTGTATAGTTAAGCTGTGGGGTTCCCTGCAGGAAGACATTGCCTATGGTGGTTACATGGGCATATGGGAAGCTCCTGAGCATAAACTATTGACGGCTGAGAAAGCACTCCAGGGAAGTGCATGCTTGTGCTATTCTTATTCACTTCCTCAGACTTCTCTTTCTGGCCACAGTTAGAGGCAGCACACTTTGGTCTGGTCCTGCATTTCTGTTCTTGTTTTCATAACTGCTTCCTGATAAAACCACCTGAGTCCCTTTCTTTGCCCCAGATACATACCCCAATTCAGGTAGGAGTAGGACTGCTATTGCAGATATGTCTGTTTGTAATGAGGTGCTAAAGTAAATGATTTACTGAAATAAATGCAGCAAATCTAATCGGCAAACTGTGTTGGCATCAAGAACAGGAAAAGATGAAAGTGTGTCAAGAATGAAGCAGTAATTCAGTTATTTTAGGGTCTTGCAACAACTGGCACTACAACAACACAGCGTGTGAAACTCTTGTTTTTAAAAGAAAAAGTGTTTCTCCACGTGAAGTGACAGCCATTGCACTATAGATGATGGACTGCTCTCATCTACAATCCAGCCTGGCAGAAATATGTTCTTGACCAATGTTAGCATTTAGAATGCTGAGACTCACTCCTCATCCAAATCACAAAGGTGCAAGCTTCCCCTTGGAGATATACTTCCTACACAGATCCTATAAATAGCCCTTTGGAAAATATTTTGCTCTATTTAGCATTTTATTAAAAGCATTGTGTAAAATGAATTCTCTGTTACTCTGCACTGTTCATCTGCATGTAATACCAATGGTAATTGATTTTCTGATGGTGCATGAACTGCTAATGTACAATGTCTGCAGAAGACTTAAAGGTGAAATCTATTCTCCCTGCAGAAAGCCTATATAATCTGGTTTTACACAGGAGAAGAGTATCTTAAAGGAACTGGAGGGCAGTGCAGTTCCTGCATCCCATTTACTGCTCCAACCTGTGGTGAGGAGGTAGGCACTAGCCCAGCCTCACCATGACCTCTGCAGAGGTGGCAGCATCAGCCAAACACTGGTGACCATTTAAACACCTTTTATTCAGTATTAAATTGCTAACACAATTTTGCACCAGCAGCTCAATTAAATACACATTCTTCACTTAGGCTGTGTGTTTGCATCCGCACATGCCACTGTGTTTTTGTCTCTGCACTCACCACTTCCATTCCCTGCAAACCTTCTGGCTGCTCCCAGTGGCATGCAGAGGGAGGACATTGGCTGCCTTGCTGGGCTCCTGTCTGAGTGCAGTCGGTGCCACCACACCAGGATCAGGCCCTGCAGGCTGAAACAACTCACCGCCTTCTCAGCAAACAGAGCTGAGGGCAAACATTGCCTACAGTATCTGCTGATGCCGGAACACTGCAATTACTTCTGAAATCTAACCTAATTACAGCTGCTGAAGAGTTTTTCTCCATCCTCTCTGGCTCATTTACAGTTCTCCCACATTCTCCTTTATGTCTCCTTTCTTTGAGTCAATATTTACCTTTTTAACACTTTCTCTTCCTCTGCTTCCTTCCCTCCTGTAACGCTCTGTGAAAGGGGAATATCACAGCCTCTGCTAGAAGCTGCATCTGTGCACTGCCTGTCCTAGAGATGGAGGCTAAATGCACCCTTCAAGTTCTTACAGCCACATCTCTGACTTTGCAAAATCAAGTGAACACCTCACCTGGTTTTGCATTACTGAAACTGTTTTGTTTGTATTTTGACACTCTCCTGGGGCAGTCACAATGAAATAAAAACCACATTTGCATCAATATGAGTGTGAGGAGCTGACACCCACAAAAAAGGAAGAGCAGTCCATGAACTCGCCCATTTTCATTGACAATAGAGAAAGGAAATAATCTAGCTCAAAGGAAGAAGTTTTCTGAAGTTTTTTTTTTTTTTTAGCTGTATGACTATGTTCAAACTAAGAGTTTAAAACAGCTAAGTAAATAGTTTTTAAATGCATGGTTTTATTTAGGAGGGTTTTTAAAAAATTGTTACCAGAAACTTAGTATCTGTTTGAACCAGGATGAGCACATGGCAGAACACTCCTAGGGCCTCATTGACATCTAGTGCCTACAAACTGCAGTAGTTTAAAAAAGATTGAAAGACACAATGAAAAGATGAATCTGATAACAGCAGATAAATTCAGACTTCCACACTGTCTTGATATTGATAGTTGTTTACTGCTTTGAGAATCATAGATGACAGAGCTGAATATGTGCGGACAGATTCATATACCACTGAATCTGAATGTTTCTTTGTATTTCTTGTGTTATTTACTAAACTTTCACATTTAAATTTTCTATACTTCTAGCAGCACGTGTTGTGACTAGCAATAGCATCATGAGCTTCAGGTAGGTGCAAGAGTAGAGTGTCGCACAGAATCAAAGCAAGCTGAGAAGAATTTGAAAGAGCAAGTGTGTGGTGGTGGTATAACTCCCAATACGTGAGCAAAACTGGTATCCAGGAAAAAAGAGGAGAGAGAGCAATTACCAAAATTATTTGAAAAACTGTAGAATCCTGACTGTGATGATGAAATCCAGGCCTAATCCAGCTTCTGCTGAAATCACTGGAGATGGCGGTCAGGCTGTTTCATGTAAGGAGAGAGGCAATGGTTCACTACACCTTCTTTCTGCTCATCAAGAGCTTCTGGATGAGGTAGAAGGTCTCTGTAAATCTGGCCAGGAATTAAAATACTTATACAGGTCCACAGGAACATGTGCCTGCCAAAAAAGTACTGACACAGTGCAAAAATAATGTAAGATGTAAAACGTAATAACTATTAGCAATAGTCTTTTATTCTCAGTCAAGGTAAAGACAAAGATGCTGTGTTTGCATTCAGACTTCTCCCAGCTGCTCTTAATTCAGTTGTGGCACTACAACCCCTTATTATCTTCCATTTCACTGGGACTTCCAGAGCAAAAACAGCAGATCCCTTACTCCTGGGTTTGAGTTTGAGCTTCCTTTCCTTGAACAACTTCCAAATCTGAACAAACTCCATCAGCCTGATTTGAGACCAGAGCCTTCTTCCCAGGCACAGACATGCCATAGTTTCTTATTCCTATTAACCAGCACAGTCACACTGAAACTGGATGTATTCCCATGAGATGTATTCCCATTCTGCTGTGAGGGAACCAAAGGTCTTGTATGGGCCAAGAGGTGCACTGGCACAAAGACCGCTGTCAGCCAGAGGGTAAGTGGATCATCTCTTTCCCACACGAGAAAGAATTATTTCCACAGCCTTGAGCTTTGGCTCGCCAGGCTCACACACACACGTACATGCGGTATGCTCCGTGGCAATTGAGTGCACACATACAGCTCATGCTGTCTGGAAGTTCTTCTCAGGAAAGATACAAATGCTCAGCCACAAGATTGCCAGCAAGCTTTAGGGCTTTCTGGGCACCCAGCAGCAATTTCAGCCCTTCCGGACAGCAGTTCTATTCAATGTTTAGTAACTAATTTTTCAACCCATACCTTCTTCCTCCCCACTCTTTGCATTAACCACTTAAAGGAAACTTACACTCCCTTTTTTAAATAAGCTGAGAAAGTCAAACCTTCAGGTAGCTTGTACACCTGGCTTAGTTCTTCCATGAAAACCTTGGCAGTGGATTTTTTTTTCAAACCAGATCTGACTGAAGTAAGTTCGAATCAGCAAATTGTCTCTTCTCTTGAAATAACCATGCAGAAAAACAAGGTGTTTGGTTTTCTAGGGGAAGAGATTCTGAAGACTCATTAAGTATCCTACTCCAGTGCTTGGGGCAGCTCCAGTAGGATGCATCTGAAGTCCATTTCACTGTGGCATCTTTCTGTTTTTCCCTGATTCAGAGACTGTGCTGCTGGTTGATAAGTATGCACTACTTCTCCCTCCCACAGGAAGCTGCAAGCCACAGAATGAAAAATAATGCTGATCCCCAGAAGACTATTCCTCCCTGCAGAAATTTCTAACAAAATTGGTTACAGAAGTATATTACCCAAAGAAGGAGCTCCTCACTTCTGTCCTTGTGCTCCCATGCTTGCCTCCCCCAGCCAGTCCATCTGGAAAGAAGCACAGAGCTCCCAGCAGATACAGCTGGTGTAAGTCCTTCAACTAACATGAGACATTAGATATATTTGCCATTTATTTGTTCCTGTTGCTCTTGCTTTTTACGTGGAAGGTAGAAAAACAAGTGGCCCAAAGTCTCTTGTGCCCCTTAATTAATATGAATCAAATTAATCCTTGTCCATCTCCTTACTTTCTTTAAAACTAAAGAGAACAGTTTCATATTCAGTGGAATTGATCAGGTTTTTGTGGGTTCTGTTTTTTTTCTTTTTTCCATCATGGTCCTCTCCCCAGTGCCATCTCTGACTTTTGCACTACTGTTACCATTTATGTTGATTAGAGGATGATTATTTGGGAGAACCCTATTTACTTCTACACAAACACTAATCCAAATGTAGGCTTCACATTTAAATTACGGGCTGCAAATGGCATCCTACTTCCCTGCAACATCTACTGGTGTCTGCTGAAAATTAAAAGCCTTTATATAGCACAGACAATCATAGAATCATCACAGAACCTTTTGGGTTTGAAAGTACCTAAAAGATCATTCTGCCATGGACAGAGACACCTTCCATTAGACAAGGCTGCTCAAAGCTCCATCCTACCTGGTCTTGAACACCGCAAGGGATGGGGCATCCACAACTTCTCTGGGCAATATGCTTTAGTGCCTCACCACCCCCCTCAGTAAAAAGAATTTCACCTAATATATCATCTAAACCTGTCCTCTTTCATTTTAAAGCCATTACCCCTTGTCCTATCACTACATGCTCTTGCAAAAAGTGACTCTACTGCTCTCCTGCAGGCCCCCTTTAGGTACTTGGGAGACCTCTGCTCCCAGATTGTGGTGGCCAGGCTCTGGCTCTGGAGCCAAGGGACGTCCAAGGTATCCCCTGTGCCATGGGTTACACCTTGCAGTGGCAGCACCTCATAAATTTAACTCCTGGCAGCAAGAGAAAGCAAACCAGCAGAGTTAAACGCAGTGTGTCTGGGTTGAACTCACACTCAACCCCAAATCCCTCCCATGATCTTGCCACAATGGAGCAGCAGGGTCCCTGGGGCGCCGCTGTCCTCCCAGGCTCTTCCCCCTGGCCCTCCACCCTGGGAAACACCTAGCCTGTGGTTCATGGCCTATTGAAAACCCTGTTGCCTCGCTTCTGGGCCATGAAGGTTGGCCAGCCTATTCTAGTCGAAACAAAAGGGATTGTGTCTTTGGATCACAAGCTCCTGGTGTCTGAAAAGTTGCTTACTAATATTTCATTATTATTATTATTAAAACATTTCATTCTTTAAAATAGAACGCTGGGCTCCTTGCCTAAAGTTCTTACATGTAGCATCTAGCATAACCCTTTGGTTAATTTCCAACCCAAACGTGGTATTGACAGCATTTGGTTATTTTCCATGTGTCACTGGACGGAGAGAAAGGCTTTTTGTTTTGAATGGCTGGTATTTCACAACGGGATTCAGGTATGAGCTGGGAAAAGCCTGCCTCACCCTCAGCTGCTCTGCTCTTTGTTGCCCTAATTAAAGTTTACTCCGGTAACCTAGGGAATGAATTAAGAAACAAACCTCAACCAGTCTCACTTGTTCACTTGTGCAATGTTGTCCTTAGAAATTCACAGGGAAAAATGTTAAAACATGGCACGGTAAAGATGTAATTTTGTACATGCGCCCCTGTGTCTCTCTGATTACATTTCTCAGCCTGGTATTTTCCTTAAGGTACTTGGTTTCCCAGCTTCTGAAAGCACAGGGTTGGTTTGGGGAAAGGATTTTGGTAGGTTTTCAAAAGGACAGGAATATCAAATCATGTAGCGTATACAATCATGGGAAGTTCCTTTTCTCTAACCTTACAAGGCTTGAAGATTTTATGTTATACTTCATTGTGCAACACAAGAAAAGTATCTCAGGAACAGAAATGTCTTTTATTCCACTCCCCATGTATCTGATGCTTTATTCCCTCAGGCACTACTTGTTTGCCAAAGGATTGTTTAACCACTGTTTGACAATTTCCAAATGTGAAAAAATGCTGGGTTTCATCCAAAGGAAGGGAGGAGCTTTTTAAAGTTTTGTATTTAATCTTGGTTAAAAGTAAACAACTTTACCCTTTCAACATTAGTCATGCCTGTTGTATAAAGTATGGTGTAAAAGCGCTCAGCAAAGGAGCACAACATTTTTCCATACTTTGTAGTTATCTACATTTGCACTGGGGATTGAATTGGATCAAGTAACTGGCTGGATAAGGTGTATGGCGGGAGGCGGACGTCACAGCGGGGTAACTGGGTGAGCTCCGTGGTGGGGGTAAGTGGGAGAAACAGCACAGCTCCTCGCAGGAGCCAGGCAGCTGGAGCAACCATCAGTCCACATGCTGTGCCCCCACACACACCGGCAGTGGGCAGAGTGTTCTCTGCTGGTGGGTATTTTGCGAGGATTAACGTGCCTTTACAAAAGGAGGCATCGGGGGAGATGGGGACACAGCCCCTGGCCCACCACACAAACTCTGCTGGAAGAGGCATGGCTGGGTAGTCAGGCCTTTTGGTAGAGACAGAGCTTGCACTCTATACGGGGGCTTTCCCACCCCACCAAAACCCTCCTCTGAACAGAAAAAAATACAACTCTCCTGAAAGCAAATATTGTGTCTCGGGGAGAAACCCCTTCTGCCGGTGGAACAGGTGTTTGCCAGCAGTGCCAACAAGCCCGGGTGCATAGGCGGTGCGCGGGCGACAGCGGGCAGGGGGCAATAGCCGGCGGGGCCCGGGGGACGCGGCTCCCGGGGCCGCGGCGGCGGGAGGCGCGGGGAGAGCGGCGGGCTCTGCCCGAGCCGCGCTCCCGCTCCCCGGCCACTTCTGCCTTCCTTGGGGAAGAAGGGCAACCC